>PVJH01012015.1:0-66211 GCA_004026705.1 Nesogale talazaci | reverse complement strand
TACCAGGATGGAAAGAGGAGAGAAAGGGAAAGCCAATCACAAGGATCTACCTATAACTCCCTCCCAGGTGGATGGACAACAGAAAAGTAGGTGGAGGGAGACATTGGTCAGTGTAATATATGAAAAAAGTTTTTATAAATTATCAAAGGTTCATGAGGGTGGGAGGGTGGGGGAGGCAGGGGGGAAATGAGGGGCTGATATCAAGGGCTCAAGTAGAAAGCACATGCTTTGAAAATGATGATGGAAACAAATGTACACAGGTGTTTGACACACTGGACAGATGTATGGATTGTGATGAGTTGGATGAGCCCCAGTAAAGTGATTTTTAAAAAGAAAAGAAAAGGTATTCGGGCTGGGGAGCAATTCATGCCAGGGTCTAAGGTGGGAGTGGGCGTGGGTATGAGGGGACAGAGGTGGCTGGGGCTGCGTATGGGGCGGAATGCAGGGGTCACGGGGAACTGGAGTGTGTAGATGTGACTTTGACGGAACCCAGAGGGCAGCAATTGGAAACATGCCTGCCAATGAATTTGTGGAGGGAAGAGGGGAAGGGAGGGGTGAGGGACCTGGCAGCTGAGGTGCACTGAGCTGCCCGGGCAAGAGGAGAGCAATCCTCAAAGCCAGCTCTGTCTGTCGCAGGCCCTCTGCTGTGCCCTTGGGCAGGGGCATCTTTTGACGAAGGCTGCTCAGTCACACCCCTGGCCACCTCCTCTTCAGCCGTCATCCTGACACCAGACCAGCTCTCGACCTGAATGCTGCTGCCCCAAACCCAAACCTACCTTCACTGCGCCCCTTCTGACTCCTCACTCCAAACTCCCTGCGTGGCCACGGTCTCAATTCCAGCCCCAGGCAAGCTCAAAGAAAGAGCAGGGCTGCTCGTGTGAGTTTCCGAGGGCCTGACCCTTTCCCAGAGCAGGGAGCCTGACTTTTCTTATGTGGGGATTGTGGAAGACCCATGCCCCCACCCCCCAAGGGCTCCCTGTCTGACTCACAGGAACCGCGCATCAGGTTTCCGAGACGACAATTTTAAGGGAGCAGACAGTCTCATCTTCTGCCCTGCAGCTGGTGGGTTTGAACCGCCCCTCTTGTGGTAAGCAGCCCAGTCCAGCACCTAACCCAGCTCCACTCCGCTTCAACCGCCCCACAGGGCCTTGGCACACGCTCTCCTCGCTGAATGGAAAGCCCTTCCACGAACTAACTCCCTGACAGACAGTGTGGGGGTTTCACGTCACCAGCGCCTCTCTGTGGCGGTGCTTCTGTGTGCCGAGAGGCCCAGGAGGGAGGGGCAGGCCTGCTTTGCCCACAGGCATATCATCCCCATCAGAGGGGGCCTGATGGATGTCCACTCTGGTAGGGAGTGAGAGGGAGGCCCACAAAGGCGGCGGCAGGCAGTGACCCAGAGGACTTACATGGTGGACAGGGAGACGAGCGTGGTGAAGGCCCCAGGGGCAATGGTGGTGACACGGTTGTCGTAGAGGGAGAGCAGCCGCACGGAGCTGAGGCCGGCAAAGGTGTCGTTGCTCACACAGCTGAGCAGGTTGCTCCGGAGCATCCTGAAGGAGAGGTGGGGGTGAGGCTCCCAGGCGCCCCCCCGCCCCCCTGCGATGGAAGTGCAGGCAGCAGTGGTTTTTTTTGCCAGGGCTGGGCCCAGGCCAGTCACGTTGCTCAGGCTAGGCCTGGGAGAGCAGGCTCTGGGGCCCTAGCTGGGCTAGGTGGAATTGCTTGTGGGTTCACCTTCTTGTCTGTGTGTACTTCTTTTACAGCAGCACCAGTGGGCATGCGTGTCAACGTGGACTCGAGTACGGCACAGTTGTTAACAAGTGTGTCAATGTGCACACACGTACTGCATGGTCATTAATGAATGTGTCCATGTGTGCACCTGTACTGCACGGTTGTTAATGAGTGTGTCTGTGTGTGCATCTGTACTGCATGGTTGTTAACAAGTGTGTCTGTGTGCACACCTGTACTGTATGGATGTTAAGGAGTGTGTCTGTGTGTGCATCTGTACTGCATAGTTGTTAAGGAGTGCCTATCTTTTTCTAAGAGGCTGTGGAAGGAGCTCAGCTTGTGTGTGTGCATACGCCTGCTTGTACAGGTGTTCATATACATGATACATGTGTCTGTGTACCTGTGTGTGTGTGTCTGTTTTGTGGGAACATGCGTGAGCATTGCTGTGTCCTGTTGGGTGAAGTCAGCATGCTCCACAGAAGGGGCTCACAGACCCGGCTAGTTCCTGGTTCTAGTCGACTGCCCGGCAGAGCCCAACCTGGGTGGCCCTGCCCTCCTACCTCCCTTGGGGCCTTGGCCTGGGGTTCTGGGCACTCACAGGGTCTTGAGGCCACTAAGACCACGGAACATGCGACCGTGCACCATGTCCAGCTGGTTTCCTGTCAGCATCAGCTCCTGCACGCCGGCCGCCCCATCAAAGGCACCCTCTCGCACCTCCTTGATCTTGTTGTTACTGAGGTTTCTAGAGGGAAGGACAGAATAGGAGAGAGTCAGGGGCAGGACCAAACACAGGGCAGGGGTGGGAGGGGGCGGGGGTCCTCTGGTGCTGCACCCAGCCGGGGACTTGTTGGGATCATGGATAGAGGGCTGGGAAGGGCGGGAGCTCACACCCCTGCACCATCCTGCACAGGGGTGACTAGCTGTGTGGAACAGATGCAATGGGATTGGAAGGGGTTCAACACCATCATGTTTTTTGTTTTCTTGTGAGAAACGGGAACAGGATTGTCACTAAGGGGAGTCAGAAAATATTGCCACCAGGATTCTAGTTCATGATGCCCTGACTTATACCAAAGAAAACGCATTCAGGCATGTCTCTGCAACCCGTGGTAGGCGGCAGACAAGTTCTTCCATTCATATACTTGTCTTTGTCTCCCTAGGGTGCCCCCCCAAAAAAGTCCAGGTAAAACAACGGCTTCCCTGAAAGAAGCTGCTGGGTGGGCCAGTGAATTTTCAGACGGAGAAGCCAGCCTCTAAAGGGGCAATCTTGGGAGCTTTTCTTGAAGGGCAGGATGCTCTCCACCTGCTCCTGCAGACGACTCTTGGTTTCTCAGATAGACAGGAAAAAGGAACACAATTTGAGTCCCAGGAGAATGCCCAAACTTCCCTCTGGACATCATGGGCGTCCAAGAGCTCAGAATTTGGCAGTAAAGGGCTGGAGAGGTGAAAATACCGTCTTCCAAAGTGTCCAGGCTTGCACAGAGGATCTGTTGTGAAAACAGAAGCTTCCCAGTGGGATGTCTTTGTTTAAAGATAGTTTCCATGGTTTGGGGGAACTATGTTTTGCCTGACCCTCGTATTTCAAACAGCGATCCTCTCAGGGGCTTTCTTTCTCTCCCCCAAGATACTCTCTCTCCTGGAGCAGTGCTTCTCAAGAGGTGGGTGGGGGCACAATGTGGGAGTGCATGTAGGGAACGTCTAGATATCCTGCCAACGAGAAACGCGGTCTGAAGTCGATACACGGCAGTTACTTTTGATGAGCACCTCTTAGGGATGGCCACCAAGTATGGGGACAGCAAAAAGAGGGGGGCCCTTGCCAAGGTGGGTCCACACAGTGGCCCCGGCACGGGCTCAAGCCTCAGCACCTGTGGGTGGATGTGCAGGAGGAGGCACAGCAGCTGATTCTGTGGTGCACAATGTTGCTGAGCGTCGGCCCTGACTTGACTGCCCTCACCCCCACAGCGAGCAGCCCGAGAGCACGGCAGCGTGCGGAGACGCACAGGGCCCCTCACAGAACAGCTGGGAGCTCGCGTATGTGCTAATGGCTGTTTTCTTCTTCCCGATTGTGGTAAAACACAGACAATCTACTTGGCCACGTCCATCATTTTCAGCTCTCAGGTCCAATATCCTCCACCACACCCACACGGCTATACGTACACCTGTGACCACTTTGATTTCAAAACTTTCCCATCAACCCAAAGAGCGGCGCTGGACCCAGAAAGCAACACCTCGACACCCGCCTCCCAGGCCCGGGGAACCCGCAGTCCACGTTTCTGTTTCTGCGCTTGCCCACTGTAGATGGTCCATGTAAGGGGGATCACGCTCTGCTGGTCCCTTGGAGTCCAACTTGTTCGGCATGTTGCTCTCCACGTCCACGTACATGGCAGCACATCCTGGAACGCCCCTCTTCTTCACGGCTGAGGGAGAGTCCCCTGAATGTGGGCTGCACACTCTGCTGACTGGTTCAGCTCTGTACGGCACCTGGGCCGTCTGCACTTCCTGGGTGACTGAGGCACGCTGCCATGGGCATGGTGCAGGCTGACCTGCCGGTGCTCCCACTGACCATTCTGGGGAGGCTGTACTTTGGAGTGAAGTTTCTGGGTCTTACGACGGCTTACTATGCAGCAGAACTGAATCAATGGCAGTCCACGGCTTTTTAGTCTGTTGTATTTTTGAATTTCATGGCAATTCTATTCTTTACTTTTCAAGGCACCCCCAAACAGTTATCTACAGGGGTTACACCATCTTACGCCCCTACCAGAAATGGACAAGGGTCCCAGGTTTTCTACATGATCGCCCAGACTTGTCATTTCTAGATCTTTCCCTCCCTCCCTTTTTCTGGTAATAATAGTAATCCTCGCAAGAAAGATACTATTTTTGTCTCTACTTGATGAATGAGAAACTAATTTCTGAGCAATTAAGTCATTTGTCCATAGTCACTCAGCTGAGAAATTTGGGTCTCCAGGCCAGGCTTGTTGGCACATTAAAAAATGTTACGCTCGACTTAGCAGCTATTAAGCAGCCCTCTACCCTGCAACAATCGGTGTCTTTGTGTCTGGAGGAAAGAAGAAGAAAGAACACCAAAGACACACAGGATGGATGAGTGCACTGCAACCACTGTCTGCACCGCCCTGCGGCCAGAAGAAGTTGATTGTCCCTGTCAACTACTCCTCACACCTGATCAGACCACAGGAAGACCCCCGAAAGGGGAGAAACAGGCAGAATACAGCTGAAAACCCCAGAGAAGAGCAGACTTACTGGCCTGAGAGAGAATGATGGAAGCCCCCAGCCAAGGGCCCTTGGACCTCCCTCAAATCAGGAAGTGAATTTACCCCCAAGAGTAGGGGTTGCTCACAGCTAAACCACAGGCCCAAATGTGGCAAATAGCCAGGGAGGAAAACAGTCTTCAGAAGGGTCACCTGTTCGAGACCAAAGAGCAGTGTTTGCTTGAAGACCAAGCTCAGAAGGAAGGAAGAGCCAGAAAAGAAGGACGGAACCCGGGAGGAAGCAGGGCCCCGACACAGTGGGAACGGAAGCTCATGTTACAGGGCAAGGTGTGTAGGAGCTGGAGGCAGGAAAAGTGATTGTGCCTGTAAACTCTCATCCATTTCTCCCCCAACCCCCTACCCTTATATTACTAGAATTCAAAGCTTGAAGTTGGGCATGAAAGTGGGTTCCTGCTTCTCAGGCCTGAGCTCTCTGATGCCCCAGGCCAACACTATTCTGACCCTGGGAGAGATCAGAACAGGGAGCAGATCCTGTTGGAGCCTTTACTGTGAGGTCTGGCTCCCCTAGCACAGAAGAGGTGGGGCAGAAGGCCCAGAGATGAGCTTTTCTTCAGACCGGTGGGCATCTGGGGCGGGGGGAGGCAGGGAGTGGAGTGTGTGGACAGGCAGTGGAGATGCGTTAGAATAGCCGGATGTGAGAGGGGTCCTGCTTTCTGACATCTGTTCCTTTAGATGAGCAGAGCAACCATCCCACAACTACGAGGTTGGTGAACTGAATTCCTTCAGACCCAAAGGCACCCATCCCAGACCTGCTGGTCGGAACTAGAAGTGATGGGGCTCATATAAGCAGAGGGAAGATACCAGTCTCCTGACTGGGTGTGTCAGAGTGAACTGTGCTCCACAGCTTTTCAGTGGCTGACTTTCCAGGTCCTTCTTGAGTCCACTTCAGGTTGGACCCAAACCTGCCCCCTCTGGTCAGCAGCTGAGCAGATGAACAGATAGCCCTGCCCATAGACTCAGGGGTAGACCAGCTGCCCTCTCTACTGCAGGTCTCAAGCCTTGGCCCCAGGTCACAGTAAGAGGGAGGGGAACACCAGGAGCACTCCAAGGCATCCCTACCCTCCAAGCTCCAGGCTGACCTTCTGTCACCCAGTGGGCAAAGCCACCTTAGGAGCTATCCCGAGTCCCTAAGAGACCCAGGCCATGCTGACTCAAGGTGGTCCCTTGATCTCTTCCCGAGTGGGGGCTGCCATAGCCGACACAGCCCAGGCCTTGTCCACCCTCTGTGTTCCTCATCAGGACCCTGCTCTCCCATCCGGCTCGGCCCCATCCTGAGCCCACAGGCCTCTGGATTCTCCCAAGGTCCCAGGAAGTCAGAAGGCTCTTCCTTGGGTTTCTGTTCCCTGCCTGGATCTCGGTAAACTCAGCCGGCTGTCCTGCAAATCTGTTCCCTTGGGTCCTGGAAAAGCCCTGGGATGAAGACAATGCACCAGGGGAGATGGAAATTAGCCCCCATGAGACATGGAGGAGAGAGGAAGGCTGTCTCCGAAGCTGTAGGTGGCCTGTGCCAGAGGAGAAGGGCTGTGCTCCAGAGACGGGTGGGTGGGCGTCTCGGAGGAGGGCGCGTGTGGGACAGGCAGGGGAGTGGAGTTGGAGCAGCGGCGATATAAGAGGCTCCCCTTTCCTAACAGCTGCTTCTTTAAACGAACACAAGGAACATCCCAGACCTGCAAGCTTTGTGAATTGGATTCCTTCAGGCTGGGGGAACAGAAAGCAGAAGGGGAGTTACAATTAAGGGATGGTGGGGTGGAGCAGAGAGAATGTTCCAGAAGACCTGGCTGCTGTTGCCACGCGCTCTCACTCCACGCATCCGTGCATGCGTCCAAGCACTGCACAGACCCCTCGGCAGAAGGCGTGGAGCCTGGCAGGTGCGGTTGGAGTGATGGTGGCAGGGTATTAGGAAAGCCACTGCCCAGGTCCTGACCCCCTTCATGCAGCCCCTGACTCCGCAGCTCAATCTCGGGGGTCCAGGCTGAGCTTGCAAAGTGTGGGGGGAACATAAGGCCTCACCTTTCTGCTATGAAGCAGCTCGTGGGTTTTCACTGATGGCTTTGAGGTGAGTCAGCCACACTTAACCCACAGTGCCCCCATGGGACCCCCAAAGGACAGTGCCAGGCCCACCGTGGGCATCTCCCACCCCCATCTCGGAAGAGCGAGCTGGAGGAGAACTGTGCTTCATCACAGCTTTTGAATTTGATGAGGATGGTGGTTCTTCCGCTGGAGAGGACCAAGTCCTAGGACATCCACCCACGGCCGAGGCTAGTTCCCAAGAGCTGGGGGGCAGACCAACGGAGCAGCCTCTGCAAGCTGCAGGTGTTCTTCCCAGACTCTGTTCCCATGTCTCCCGAGAGGCAAGGAGGCCTGACGATGAGCTTCACCTCTTGCCTCTGGACAGCTTGATTTTAGTCCAGGAAGCGTCCTCTGGGCCCAGGCCTCTTCAGGTGTGCAGGGCAGGCCATAAAGTCTGCCTGGCAACAGGGAAGAGCTGTAATCCTGTCTAAAGCCCAGTCCCACGTGGAAGTCCAGTGGTGGAGTCCAAAGGGAGATGACTTTTTTCCTGCAAACGGGATATTGCATCATGATTGAGTAGGGCTCTCTCTGCCTCTGCTGGGCTTCTGTCTCCTAAGGGTGGAAACATCATTTCAATCTGGACTTGCAGACACTCAGCTCTGCAGCAAAGTCTAGACTGCCAGCTTCCCGGCAGAGGCAGCCCAGGGGTGCAGCAGAGAGCAGGAGAGCAAGCGTGCCCGCAGCTTGGCTCAACTGGAAGCACTCTGGAAGGCGGGGCATGCCTTGGCAGATCGTTTAGATTTCCCAAACGATACAAGGAATTACCATGTTTTAGTGTGCGCTGGTGTGAAAACAGAAAGTGTCCGTTCTGGGAAGTAGGTGTTAAGGAAGCCAGGTCCCAGGGCCTACCTGGGGCAGGTAGGTGGGGGAGTCATACCACTGGGATGGCGTGATAGGGCCCAGCGAGCAAGCCAGCTCTGTTGCTGACAGTGAGGCCTTAAAGCACTCAGAGGACCCCTCTGAGCCCCGGTTTCCTCATCTGCACAAAGCAGGAGAGGGAGGCAACGTCAGAGGAGGGTGTGACCTTGTGGAGAGCGCACGGGAAGAGGGGCATGACAATCTGAGTGCTACCATTGACGAGCAACAAGAGGACTCGTGTCGTGTTGGTGACTTGTCCCCAACTCCTAGGCAGTGAGAGGGAAAGGCCCCAGGCAGCCCTGGGAGTGGGGTATCAGCACGAAGGGCTCTGGCCAGATGCAGACACTCCTAGGCTGAAAGCCAGCGTGACCGGCGGCGGCTGGCGTGCTCACACTGACGGTCCCTCTGATGCACACGACTCAGACTCTGAACGTCTCCTTGGTACCTGCAACTTAGTCACAGCATGCGCTGTGCACTCATCAGCTGGCCCTCACCCGCTTCCCTCCACCAGCCATGACTGTAGATGTTAGAGGAGGGGATTAGGGTCTGCACAGGGGTCACGAGTGGTTCAGGCTGGGTGGGGAATGCGAGCGTTGTCTGCTACCTGACAGTTAAAAAGGCAGGGATGACCGTCTACACATCCTATACTCCTTGTTGTCAAGTGAAGTCTGACTCCAGTGATGCCATAGGACGAAGGAGAACTGCTCTGTGGGGTTTCTGAAACTGCCATTCTTTATAGGAGATAGCCTCATCTTCCTTCCATGGCGTGGCTGGTGGGTTTGAACCACTAAACTTGTGGTTCATAGCCCATCACATAATGCACAGGGCCACCAGGGTTCCTAAATGTCCTACTTCCCAAGGTGTCTCCATAGCAGGTGTTCACAGGAGGTGGCTGGGCAGAGGGCCTGGGGTCGAGATGCCTGGCGTGGGTGGGGAGGCTATCGCTGCCTTCCTGAGCTGGCTTACATTTTCCGCAGGTTGGGCAGCTTCTTGAAGATCCCAGTGGCCTCTAGAACGGATATATCGTTGTCGTTCAGTCTCCTACATGAAAGCAAGAAGAGGAGGTAGTGGGTTGGCTACTACTCAACTGGTAGTGGGGCAACCTCCACCCTTGACACCCCAGAATCGCTGCCTGGTCCTCACACCATCAGGGTCTGCGTGGTCAGCCCAAAGGCCTGGTGGGGACCTGCCTCCTGACCCTGGACTAGGAGTGGTGGGCTTTGTGAAGATGCTGTACAGACATGCATTTTTCCAGTCGTCAGATAACCATCTGTCAATGATCTGCCTTCATTTGGGGGACATGGGGGTAGGGGAGAGACCAGTAGCAACGTAAATCCTCTCCCCCAGAAGATGTTCCCAGCCTCTTCCCATCATCCAAAGGCCTCAGCAGCTCCCTGATGATATCCATCTGCCAGGGGAAGTTCAAATCATCCTATCCACTCAGGGAGAGTGCTAGGGCCAGGAAGCTATGCCTACTTCTATCCCCCCGGTAACGTCTGAAGAACAGGCACAGCAAGGAGACACCTATTGCCTGTCTGTCTGAGGTTCACCTTGGACCAGGGCTCAAAACAAGCACGCCGTCCACCTTCCTCTTCCTTACCACCAGGGGGAAGGCCGGGCTGTGCTCAGCCCACAGCTAAGCGTGGGAGGCTCAGATGTGGGAGGCCACTTGCCTGTCTCAGGAAGACTGCTGCCAGAAGTCGGGTTCAGGTCTCCAGTCCCACAGAGGTGTGCTTACCATCAAGAACACTTTTCAGGCTTCCTCTTTTGCATAAACCGACGCATCCCTTTATAAGTCTGGGCAATGGATAGCAGGCTAAGCCCTGACGACTGATTCTTTGTGACCAGCTTAAAGGGAAGGTTTAGAAAGTCCTTGTGGAGTCAATGGGCAATCTTTATCAGAGAGTTGGCTGTCCGTGGGGAGTGCCCAGGGGTGGGACCTGTCTAGGCCTAGGATGGAGGAAAGGGGACTGCTCAGGGGGAGGACGGGGTGACCCCTCCTGGGTGAGACTTACAGATCGGTGACGTATTCCGGGAGGTGGCTTGGGATGCGGGTCAGCTTCTGGTTGGCACAGTCCACGATGGTGCCCTCACAGCGGCACCTCTCTGGGCACACGAGGTCCATGAAGCACTCGCTGCTGAACCTGCTGCGGTAGTCCTCCGAGCCTGGGTGGGGCCAGAGAGGGCAGTCAGCACCACCTGGCTGGTGGGGAAGGAGGCTGGACATGTGGGTATTCACGTGACACCTGCTTTTTTAGCTGGTCTTTCCCCCGCACAGACAGGGCTGAGGGTCTGCGGGGTCTTGGCCACGTAGGTCAAGTGCAAGTTTGAGACGCCGATGGAAGTGCTCTTAGGCACGGGTGTACAGAATCGTGTCTGTGGTTTTTGGGGACTCCCTGGAGGTGCACTGGGGGAACAAGTGCTGGGAGGAGGCCGGCAGTTGACGTGAACCCAGAGGTACTGCATAAGAAAGGTCTGGTGGGCTCCATCTGAGAAGTCAGCCACTGAGGGAAAAGCACATACCCTATTCCAGCACGGGGGTGGGGGGCGCTGCACCCATCATCCCACCCAGCAGCTCCTGGCTGGTGCTCCAGTTCCCTGGCAACCATTGGTGGGCCCTCCAACTGTTCACAAACAGCCAGACAGAGCTTCCAAGGGTGCTGGCTCTACCCTGGTGACAAGTTAGTCTGAACCGCACAGGGCAGTCCCATCCTATCCTAGAAGGTCCCAATAAGGTCACTGTGTTGGCACAGACTTGATGGCCATAAGTTTGTTTTCTTTGGTGAGGCCAGGGGTGTGCATGAAGGATAGGGAGGGGTCATTAGCCCAAGTATCTGCAGTGCCTGGACAGGTGGTGTCCTTACTTCACCTGTGCTGCAGGCGAGGACTGACCATGGGTACCTGGGCTCTGTGTGGGGAAGCCCATCACGAGGGGAGGGAACCTGAAGAACTGGAGACCACAGCGGCCCTCATGCTTGGACGTTTCCTCCCAAGTGGCCCGTTTCTTTCCCCACCTTGCCACTTAAGAGAAGCCAGGCATTTAAAAAAATAATGTGCACAGACTCAGATTTAAACAAGTGTGAAGGCAAGTGAAAGTTGCACTCAATTTGACCTCTGTCTTAAAGAATACATTCTTTTGAACTAAAGCAGGAGGCCAATTCCAAAGAGCTCAAAGATGGAGCTACGATGTATTGTCTTGAAACCGAATGTCTAAGGTTGCTCAGCAATGGTCACAGGGCCCACAGTGTGTTGTCCTGGAAAGAAGGCCCGGGGAATGGCTTTCATGCTCAGAAGCGATGCTCTGGCTGTTGGCAACACACTGCAGGGCGGTGTGGACAGCCAGGCTTTCCTGTGAAGCCTGTGCGGGGCTGATGGGTGACCGCCTGGTCACTCGTGCACCCTCCGCTCCACCAGCACGCGGGCTGCATTTGACCGACGCAAACATGGCTGTCATTTGCACAATGATTGTCCTGCGTGGGGATGTTTTGGAAGAGTGGCAGAGAATGTGAAAGTATTGTCTTTGCCTAACTCATTCGGGCATGATCCTGGCTATCTTATTTGGACTACGGCAATACGGGACACGAGTGGTACAGAGGGCTCAGCATTAGAGGATGTGGGTTTATAAGGTTTTGTTACATTGCCTCAGCTCCCTCACATGCAACTGGAATTAAAGAATTGGCCCGATCCCCAGGGGCTGTTAAAATGAGTCCCGGCTGTGCAGGAGTGACCCAAATGTTGTGACTTTATTGCTGCTTCCCCCCTGAAACCTGGCAGAGCACTGGGCATGTCAGAGGCTGGAATACAAGCTGGGTTTTCTGTGTCTGAGCCGCTAGTGGTATCTGACATTTACAGAGGCTGTGTGAGGAGCCAGGCATGAGTCCTCAGACTTCACCTGCATGATTCCATTGAACCTCTGGGGCATCCTGCCGGGCTCCAGGGCCATTTTAGAGATGAGGAAAGTGAGGCACACACGTGGGTCAGCAAGTGGCAGAGGGAGGAGCCCAGGCAGAGCTGGCAAGGCTCAGTGGACATGCGCCTTGCTTTACGGCAGGTGCTCTTCGAGTCACTACGGCAGGTATGCTTGGAGTCTCACCATGCTTTACGGCAGGTACTCTGAGTCTCACTGCTTTATGACAGGTGCTCTCTGAGTCCTGCCATGCTTTACGGCAGGTGTCCTTGGAGTACTGCTGTGCTTTATGGAAGGTGTGTTTCTTGTCACACCATGTTTCATGCAGGTGCACTTTTGACAAGGAAGACCAGTGTCCTAGTCCCTAGGGGCTGATCATAGGGTCTAACTTGGGGGAGGGGGACTGAACGGCATCTGTCTGCAGGGGGCTGGACAAGGGGCAGGAGTCTTTTACACTCCCAGCCATTCTCTTCTCACTTTATGTCTTTCTGGTCATTCTCAGTCAGGCGTGACTTCAGTGGCTTCTGATACTGAAGTGACACCATCTCCCTAAAAATGGGGCCAGAGATCAGGTGTTGTCCTGTCCCTCTCTCTTCACCTCATCCCTTTCTCCTAGGCCTCAGTCCAAGTTCCCCACTATTGGACATGTGCAGTCATCGGGTCAATGTGCTGTACAAATCTGTTATCCTGCCCACTGAATGACACCGGCTCACACTGTTGGCCCCAAGACACACGAGCTTGCTGAGTTCTGGGGAATTCCATTGCTGGAAACCTTGCTAGATGATGACTCTCTCTTGTTGCGTGCTCACCGCCCTGCTTAGTGACAGTGTGAAGAGGCACCGTTTTGTACCCGGACATGCCAGTGATGGGACTCTTACGGAGAAGAAGCCTGGCTGCTGATCAGAAGCGGGCAGACACCAGGGAGCGGTCTGCCCTGCAACATGGCGAGTCTGAAGACCACGTCGGCGGGACTGAGGCTAGGGACAGCAGTCTATTAAATACATTTTCATTTTCATCAAGGTGTGAGCTAGCTGTAGTTAGCAGGAACCACTCTCTGTGGTATAGTTAGATTACAACTGGTGGACCTTTGCAATGGAGCCGTTGACCCATTTTAATGAAATGATTTTGCAATTAGATTCAAGGGGATAATCTGCTCTTTCCAGCATTTTCCACCCTGCTGTTTTTGTTATTGCCCTGGTTTGTAATAACGAGGGGGTCGGAGTGTGATATTTTATAGGAGTGGAAGCCAGAAATGTTAATAACAGCGTATGCACAGAACCGAAAGAGTTGGTTCCCCAGCCATCGCCAGCTTGAAATGCCACCTCCGTCACTTCATATTTCATTACCGAAACGACCCAGGCTTTCTCGCAGCCATTTGTTATGCCTAATGCTCATAACTACCCAAAAGTATTTTTAACTTTTCCAGAGCTTTAAAAGTCAATTTCAATCTCAGGGCATATTTATCACTGCCAGAAATATTTAGTAGGAGAGCCCTAACTGAAAGAGGCTGCCGCTTCCCCTTGCTGGGCGGGTCAGACAGCAGAGCTCTCTGGGGGTTTGAGGAAGGGCCATAAAACTAAAGCCCGGTTGGAATGGGCCCTTGGAGGGCTGCTGACGTCATCTGGCACTTTGCCCGCTCCTGCCCCAGCGCCTCCCGCCCCATCACCGGCTATTCAGAAGGCGGACACTGGGCATGTGCTCATGGATGAGCTCTAATGGACTAGACAGGGAGATGCAGGGGCTTCCAATGGCAGGGAGGCTTTGTGGCGAATTCCTGCCTCTCTTCCCAGCAGGGCACGTGTGTGCCAGTGGGATGTCTATCAAGGTCGAGCTGGTTAGAAGGCACTCTTTGAATGGCCTTGGCTGGCCTTGACCAGTTGCTGTCATGGGCTCAGGGTGGCTGCTGTCTCTAGCAGCCTGAATCTTGCTTCAATCTTTGGGAAGCCAGTCCACGAATGAGAAGTTATGGGACTGGCATGTGTCTAACAAGGCATGCGCCCACAGCTCCCCTCTTCCACTCCCAGTGTCCTTAAGATGGGTGCAGTGAAAGTATAAGAGGTGAGAGAACAGGAGGAGGAGGGGGGGAGGGAGGGTGGTGGCTGGCGGGAGGTCATAGACTTAAAAGAAAGGGATCTGAGAGTGGCGAGGTCTGAGATGAGGCACGGTCCCAGTCACCCAGGGTGGCTGAAGGCTGGAGGTCCCAGCTGGAGGGGTTTGGACTGCACCGAGTTGCCAGCAGTCTGGGGACCAGCTGGGTGGGGGCTTCCCTACTGAGCACGCACGCTGAGGTGGAGATGGATGCAGCGTCTGCCAGGAGGCAGGGCGGGTCGTCCCCAGCTAGGGAGGCCAGTGAGCGGCCTCTCAGAGCCCCAGCAAGCTCATCTGTACAATGGGGCTCACCCAGGGTGAAAACTAAACGAAGAAATCATGTCAGCCAGTTCAGTGCCTGGCCTACCTGGAGTACTGAATACATGTGAGGAGAGAATGCCTACATGACGAAGGCCCCTGAGAGAGAGGGAAAGGGAGGTCCTCCCTCCTCAGCAATGACGGGACCCTGGCTCGGAGGGGCCGTCTGGAAATACCCGTCAAGGAGAGTCACGAGTGATGGGAGCCTAGGGCTCAGCTGTCAGTTGCACTTCTCGCCATGAGATCCTCCCCCTGCACAGGATCTCACCCATAGCAGGAGCCAACAAAGCGGCCTCCTGCTTGCACGGGGTCTCGGACTGATCAAGAAACAAGCCAAGCGGGAGGCACCAAGTTTCCTCTCTTTATTGTCAGAGATGGTGGATGGGTCTACAAGGCCCCCACCCAGCATATAAACCTAGCCCCCAGGTGGGTCTCCCTGCTAACTGCAGACAAAGATTCGAAGCTGCCGGGGGAGTCAGTACTCCGGAGGAGTGGCGGGAGGCTCAGAAGTAGCCCTGGGTTAAAACACTCCTTCCATGTTCACCCACACCCCTGCTCACTTGATACACTTCCGAGGAAGGCAGGGGATGGGCGTGGGGTCACAATAGTAGGAACTTCATTTTAGGGGGGCCAACCACTTGGGAAAAATGACCTGGGGCTGGGCGTCCTCCTGTGAAACTGTGTCATAGCCCTGGGTATTTGCTTCCTTAGAGGGCAAGGGTCCGCCACAGTGTCTTCTGCACCAAAACGATCTCAACTCCATTCTTTCTAGCCCATTTGGGGATGCTGTCTGACTTGAGCTATCTCCCGTAGCTACTCTGTGCTCATGTCACCCCAGATCTGGAGGGGAAGGAGCCCGGTGAATCTCTGGAGCCCCCTCCCCTGCCACCCCACTCTCTGAGATGCTCGACGGGGAGGTGGGTTGGCGGGTGGTGGGCTGCCGTGCTCCAGAGCAGAGAAGAGGTGTCCAGCGGTGGCGGCTGTGGCTGCGGCGGCGGCGGTGGCGGCGGGCCATGCTGCAGGAGAGCACGGTGCTTTCCGCGGTGCTTGACAGAACCATGTTCCGTTTCCATGGTGCCACCACATGGTTAGATCAAGCACAAAGGAAAGCCCCGCGGAGACTGGTCAGAGTCAAGGTCAGGCAGCAGCGTCAGAGAGAGGACAGGAGCGCTCAGAGGAAGCAGCGTGGAGAAGCGGAAGCCGGAGCAGGCCCCCACGGAGCGTGATTAGTACCAGGAGTGGGGTTCCACTGGAACGCTTCTGAAGACAGGAGTCCCATGGCCCTTGCACCCCACCCCAGGGGAGACACAAGAGGGAGCTGGGAGAACGGGAGGGGAGCAGGGACTACTGGGGACTCACACTCAGGAGCAGTGGGGCACAACAGATCTCTCCCCAGAGAATTAAAGAGTAGGCAGGTGTCTCCGGTCACATCACAGGCCTGGGCTGAGCCTTGAAATGCCATTCAATCACAGCATTTGACCTGACATCAAACTCAGCAGGAGTGTCTTCCGCATTCAGTGCAACACAGGACCCATCCTAGCGGCTGCGTGGTTGTCTACCTTGTCATTTCGTTTTTTTTTTTTTGCATCACTGCCCTCTGGTGGTGGGAATAGGAGGCCCAGCCTTTCTCCTGTAGAGTCGCTGCTGGAATTGAACCTCCATCCCAGTGGGCCTCAGTCCCGTGCACAACCACTACACCACCGGGGCTCAGGCCCTTCTTCGTTTCTTAAATGAAGAGACACTCCATCATCCCTGGTTGTCAAAACCTAGTAGCACTGTATACTCAGGATTCCTCTCCACACTCCCTCTGGCTAACAGGATGGCCAACCCAGATTATTTGAAGGATAGTAGAGGAAAAGCCTTCTGCCAACAAGAAAGAGAAGCCACTGGATTGGGAAACTAAAAGTCATAATAGTCTGAGCACCCTGTCACAGAGGAGGCGACTGGTGACCCTTGTGACAACAGCTTTCAAAACAGACAAAGGAAACAGGAAGCCAAGTGATGAGCCGGTGTGGAAAGTGTCTGAGCCCCAGATTTCCTCCACCCCTAGGAATCCCGGTGGGGAGAGACAGTGGACCACTATGATTGGGGGACCAGGTGATGGGTACCTCTTCTTCATCGCTCTCTCCTTAATGGACCAGAGAGAGTTTACATGTGTCTGCTGGCTTAGGGCTTCCGCCCTACATGATATTGTCCTGGAGCCAGGGACTGGCATTTGGGACCCCACCCTGACTTCTGACAAAAGGACCAGGGCTCCCTCCTCCTCCCCAAGGTATTATTAGCACTAGGTCCATCAACAAGGTGGTCTCAGCATCGGAAGAGTACACCATTTGTTTGCAATGATTGGCCAGTTAGGAAGAGCCCACCTGTAGCTCGAGGCTTGGCCTTCCTCCCTTCTGATTGATGTTTCTTGTGGAAGCCTGCCACAGTGACCTGAGCTCAGCTCGCCCTGAAGCCCAAGCACGCAGGGCTTGGTGGGCACTCTGGTGCTGGGGTTTCAGATGAGCTGAATCAGAAACTCAGTACCAGAGTGGGAAACTGTTCCTCCAAGGCCCCTCAAGCCCTGACACCTCATTCTCCTTCCCGCCAGTCTGCTCCTACAAGAGGGCATGGATGTGAACAAGAGTCTCGGCAGTATGTCAGAAATCCCAGGGTTCTCCTCTGGCTCCAGCAGACTCTGAGCTGGAGTTAGGGAAGCCCCAGGAGGCAGGCCTGGCCTCTGAAAGTCCACAGACATGACACACCCAGGAAGAGGTTCTGTTTGGCGAACACACAAGGTTATCATGAGTTGGAACTGACCCAATAGCTACCAACAAAAACTTTAGCTAAACCTTAGCTACCAATGGAGACCTCAGCTAAGACTCTTGTTGCTTGGTCCTGCATTTCTTCATTTTCTGGAGTGACTACATCTCTAAAGTGTCCTTCACTCTGAAATTCCTTGCTGTTGGCATCTTTGCTGTTGGAGTCACTACCCTCTGCCATTGCTCGGGCAAAAGCTTCTTCTTTCTACCCATGGGGGGAAAAGCTCGATGGAAAACAGACACCATCCTTCCAATGTCAAGTGCTTCCCTGGGGATGGGCCTGGGGGCACAGGCGGCCAGGTGGTGCTTTCTCGGGAGGCCTTGATCTGATGGGTAGATATCCCCAGCCGGCAGCATCAACCTCTAACCCGATAGCACGAGCCAGGGCTCTGGATGCAGCTGATGGGAGGGAGGCTGACGCAAGGCAGCTGGGAGAGTAAGTAGCCTTGCGCCTAAGGAGGGCTTTCGGCATGGCAGAAACAGCCCTCCAATTGGTGCCTAATTAAATCAGCTGTCTTTCCAATGGGGGTGCTTTTAGGGGAAAGCAAAATGCAGAGTTATTATCTGTCAGATCCAGTCTGTGTCACTGGCCCCCATCCTTTTGTCTGGATTTCCTGGAAACACAGGCTGTTAGACCCAGGCCATCTGTATCCTCAAGGCCAGGGCAGGCCTGACTTTCAGGGTCTCTCGAAGCAGCTGCACTCTCTACTGCTCAACCCATTCTGCAATAGGTAAGATCAAAGTATACAGAGCGCGCAACGCCAGCCCTGCTTTTCTCTACCATGACAGGAATTGTCTTTAGCATTGATTAAAGACAAGAGAGAGCAAGGTACCAGACAAAGTCAGTTTAAGAATCCTCCTCCTTTTCTCTGATGGCTCCATCTTTCATTTCCAACCACTCCTACCTGACACAGAGAGCGGATCATTTCTCCAATGTACAGCTAGTTACTTTGGTTAGGTAAGTAGGTAGGCAGGTAGTTAGTGGTAGAGCTCGAGTTAGAACTAAGCTTTCTTGTCTCCTCAGCCTCCCTTCTGTCTCCTTTTTCATCATAGCCTTTTTTCGCCTGCAGCTCTCTCTGGAGTTCCTATCCCAGCCTACCACCAGGCATAGGAGATTGCCAAGGTGGTGTTGGTCACAGAAGCCTGTCCTTGGGGCCTGAGCTGAGTTCATTCTCCAGCTCTCATGCAGGCCCAGTCCTCCAATGGGGGCCTGGTGATTCACAGGCCTCTGCAAGATCACACGGTGGGAGATGGTATATGACCCATGCCCTACTTTCCCTTTTCTCTCTTCCTTCTTGGGCCGAACTCCCAAGACAGGCAGAACTTGTTAAACTGGACCTGGCCTGCTGGGGAGCAGAGAGGGAAAAGGCTAGTGTCAACTGGGTAAGAGCCTCTTGGGAAGGATTGTTGTGCACTGGGGGACAGCTCTGGGTGGAGGGTGGTTTTCTCTCCCAGAGATGCTGACTAGCTCAGGGAAGAACAGAAGGCAGGAACTCGGGGACCGGGTGGGGCGGGGTACCGAGGGGAGGAGGGATGGGGAGTCATTCAAGCAGCTGGACCCCGTTCTCCTTGGGAACTGCTCCTTTTCTCCTGGGCGCACTGTGGCCTCAAGGAGTAAGCCGACTTGGGGCCCAGGCCTATGTCTACCATGTCCTAGTTCACGTCATTGGGATACCCCATCACCTCCAAGTGCTCGGGCTTCCTGTGGGGTAGAATGGGCACCTTTTCTCTGATCTCGCAGGATAACGGGAGGAAACAGATTGCTCGCTGGAGGTGAGAAACTGCTCTGGCACTTGCCATCCGCATGATGGGCCAGACGAATGGGGACTCACTTCCACTCCCACCAAGTGCCATTAAGTCCCTGTGGTCTCTCAAGGCCCTAAGACGTATCATTTTGGACTGATGAGACCGGGCTCAAGGACTTCATCTATGACAAGAACAACTTCCGAGAAGCAGAAGGTGGGCAGCTGGTGACCATTCCTAGAACGACATCCGTTCTGGAACACATGAACGCTTCTAGCGTGTTCTCAGGCTGGAACAGATGCGATATCCTTGCTGACAAGTGGATTTTGAGGAATAGTTGCAAACACGGCTTCGAACTGCTTCAATTGTGGTTGCCCAGAGCATCGAAATCAGAGCAGACCCAGAGTGGCAAAGGTTGGGGTACCAGACTCATTATCAGAATGGGGAAAACTATGCGTCAAGACATTGGAGGAGAATTTGGAAGGTGTTTAATTAGGCCCTGTCAGGCAGCTGTTGTGTGGGAGTATTGCCAAAGCTGTGTGGTCGGCTGCCCTCTTTGAGCTGAGCACCATTGTTTCCGACTCTACTGGTCACAATGCATACTTATATGCAATGTACACACTGTCTTTGCCTTCTAAGTGGGAGATTAAGTTTCCTGCAGGGCGTTGATCCATAATTTCTCCAATTCTGGTTCTTGTTCTGTTAAACTCCCATGTCACAAAGTCAGGTCTCACTTTGTCGGCCATACTAAACCGGGAAGAATTGGCTGAAAGTCCTGCTCTCACCCCGCTCAGCACCTCATATTATTAGTCTCTCTTCATTGATTGCTCAATCCCCTCTGGTAATTTCTTTACCAGGAGAAAAGGACATGAAGAATAGTGATTTTAAACTGCCTGCTCATGCCTCCATTGGTTCCTTCTCTTGCAAAGACAAGGTGACAATGGCCGTGGCATTTTTGGTGTACCTCCTGGGTGCAGTGGAGTGGGGCGTGCCATTTCTAGAGGGAATTTGAACAAGTAGGAGCTAGCACGCAAGGCTCTGATTTCTTTAAATGTACAGTTCTTTGCTGCTCTCTTCATAATTAGAATCTTCTAGTCTGGGGCACAGGAGACACAGCATCAATGCCTCTAGAATCTCCTCTCCACTGTGTCCTTGCGAAAGACCAAACTTGTCCAGAGAATGGGAGCCTGGAGCTCCCGCAACCCAGACTAGGCGGTTTCATTTCCCTGTCTGCTCTGTGGGGCTCATGCTTTGGAAATGGAAAAATAAGTCGTAGGCTGCGAAGGGTCTCTGTGCGGAGGCCGCCCATGTGCCCGGCTTCCCACCAGCCCTGGGGAGATAAGCTGCTGCCTGCATTCTGTCTCCTCTGGAACGCCTCCCCTGGTCCCACTGTTTTTATTGTGTGTGTGTTTTATTTTAAATCCATAAGGTAATTGGTTTTCTGCAGGGCTAACTGAATTTCCCCAATTTAATTTGCAAAGACGCTCCCTAGGAGCCATTATGGGGTTTGCTGGCCTCCAGATTGGATTACTGGTCTCTCTGGGGCTGCTGGGTTCTCAGTCAGAAAGTGGGGCCCAGCCCCCCGCAACCTGATTACCTGAGCAGCGGAACTTCTTGCTCTTGATCTGGCTGATGCGCTTGTTGGCCAGCCGTCGTGGGCTGCTGCAGCGGGCCCCGCTGGTCTCGATGGGGTTGTCCTGTAGGTAGTCGGCCAGCCACTTCAAGTGGCAGTCACACACAAAGGGGTTTTGGGCTAAGTGGCTGTGGAGGGAGGGGGTCGTTATTCAGGACTGATCCATGGGGCCTATTCCACTGCTGCCTTGCCTGCTGCTGGGCCCTGGTGACCAGCTTCAGGCTCCCTCCCTCTCTTCCCACCCCCCCTTCTGGGCTTTTTCAGATGGGGCTCGGAGAGGGGACCCCTATGGTCTACAAAAGACAGTCACAGAAGCAGCCGGCATCTGGTTTCAGGGTTCAGTCTCCCGGTTCTCACCATGCAGGGCAGATCAGCACTGACTGCTTCTGCCTCTCCCCTCACCAGCTCTGATGGCCACAGCAAGTCAAGGTCTGCACAACAGCCACTGCATTTGTTTCTCTGCACTCGGCAAGACCAACCAAGAGAGCAGCCGGTGTCCAGACCAACATTTGCTGTGTGCCCCAATACAGTTACCACCATCACCACCATCGTCACCACCCCGGAGCAATGGCCCAACCGCTCGGCAACCCGCCTTCCCCCAGGGGCAGGCACCGGGTCACCGTGTAAAATAGATCTACAGGACAGAGCAGGGGGCTCACATCCTCTTGGTTTCTGAACTGTCTGGCAAGTGGGGGGGGGGGGTGGAGAGTGGGGGCCAGGTGGCCTAGCTGGTTCGTGGAAGTTTCCAGACTCATGATAACGCCTGGGGCTGGTGGGCCCAGGGCTGTGCTCAGATGCCGCCCATTTCACTGAAATATATATATGAACACCTGCAGAGTTGGGGAGAAGGGAAACGGGCCTCCGAGGGGAATGTAAACACCCTCAGTGTGCACCCAGCACAGTCAAGTTTTGTGGGAGACGCCGGAGTCCTGGGGGCTGGGCAGTGGATTGTCTGCAGAGGTGCACCTGTTCAGAACCCAGTAGGACCCTGGTTGGGAGCCTCGGGGACATGGCTGCTCGGACTGCCGTCTTGGCTTTCGCTGGCAGGGGGACCTGGCGTGAGCTGCTCTAGCCTTTCTGTGCTGTGGTTTCCTGAGACACACTCTGAGGTCAGTGCTGATGTCTGAGCTCAGGGAAAGCGCTCAGACCACGCAGGGACTCTGCCTTGGAGGCAAGCTGCTGTTATCTGGGGCGTCCCTGGGTGGGAAATTGCTAATGCTCTCAGCCCCTAACCTCGAGATCATTCGAAGTTCAAGTGCACTCCGAGGAGACTTGGAAGAAAGGCCCGGTGATCTACTTCCAAGTCAGCCAGGGACAACCTCATGGCGCTCAGACATGAGGTTGCCAGGGCACCACAGCTGGAGTCCATGCGTGGCAGCTGCCCTTGTGGTTTGTGCTGTCACACCTCCACAGCAGGCTCTCAGCATCCTCTGTGCATACTCATTTCCCCCCTTCCTTTTGGGGTTCTCTGTGACCAGGGCCCGGGGTCTCCCCAGCCAGGGTCCCCAGTGGCATTCCCAGCAGAACAGTGACGGGCCCGGCAGGGAGGCACACTCACAGCGTCTGGATGGACTGCAGGGCCGCAAAGAGGCCCTTGCTGATGGTCTGCAGCTTGTTATCGTACAGGGAGAGCAGGTGGAGGTTCTGCAGGTCCTGAAACGTGTTCACTCGCAGACAGTTGATCTTGTTGGCATTGAGGAGGCTGGAGGAAGAAGAGGGGTGGTGGGGGTGGTTACTGAATCATAACTACCACCCGAGCAGGGTCCCTCACGACTGAGCCCTCCCCTCTCCTGCACACATGCCCAACCCAGGGAGGGAGGAATTGGCAGGCTTCCCCGTGGCCATCAGGCCTTTACAGCTAGTCCCCATGGACATGGTGTAGTGTCCTACTCTCACCAGGAGCCCCTCTTCCCCCCACCCCTGCAGGGAAGCCACAGATGGTATCCTGCAGGCTGACACCTCCAGCAACCTCAGAGGGCAGCTCCTTCTGCACCATTGTCTTGAGGCTCTAGTTGATGATGGAGGGGGATTCTGATGTGGAACATTCCCTCAGGTTCTTTGGGATCACTGATCCCATCGGAAATTTTATGGAAGTTATGTCCTCTGCCCAGGGTGGGGATACACACGAGGAACCCATTTTCTCTCTGTCTCATATACACACTTTGTCGCACACAAACATTGACTTTCTCACCTGCGTTCTCACACATTGACTCTCACATGCACACATTTTTCTCATATACAAACACTCTGAGGGACACACATACTCTGACTCTAACACACATTCCTGCTCACTCGCTCGCTCGTGCACATCTCTTCTAGGTCAACATCCTGGTGCACACACATTCATTCACACCTACACTCCCTCGGAGTGTAGCCCACAGCTTAACACACTATACCATCAGGGCTCCCGATACCCTCCCTCTTACACACCCACTTTCTCATACTCTGACCCTCCCTCCACCTGACCCTTGGCTATTGGGCCCTGCCCCCTCCTCTAAGCTCACACAAATCACCCCAGCCCTCCTTCGCTGCACGCCAGCTCCAAGGGCCTCCGGTTTGAGTCCTCCTGCTAGGGATCCAGGCTGGCTTATGCCAGGCCTTGCTCTCCCTCTCCAGAACCCCAGCCAGGCCAGCTCCCCCTTCCTTTGCCTTCTCAGCGCGAAGGTCACTTCCTCAGCTGACCTTCTCAACCACAGTGCGCCCTCAGCCCCTTGCTCTTGTCACAGCGACCCGCTCATTTCCTTCCTGGATCTTAAGTCCATATGCAATGACAGGATACACGCTTTCTTGCTGGCTGTCTCCTGCACAGGACTGTCAGCTCCTTGGCCGCACATGACGCCTATCTCACGACCCCTTGTTTCTTGGGGTTGATCAATCACGCCCTAGTTGCTCTCCACGTGTGTCCACCCCCTGGCAAGCCCCGTGTGCAGAGAAGGAGGTTGCTACATCATCCACACTGGCCCCCAGGTCCCAGCGTCAGCCTTCCCACCCAGGAGGGTCTCTTCAGACCGCAAGTATCCATTCTCAGTGTTGCTTCCGGGTTGTAGGAGAGGCTTCTGGAAGTGAGGTTGGCAAATCAATTGAGCCTAAGAACTTCCTTTCTGATTTGAGACCCAGGCGTCAGACCCTAAAACAAATAGGAAGTCCTGCCTCATCCACTCTTGAAGGAAAGTGGGGGCGAGGGGCAACTAAAGGAATCAGGGAATTTTTAGCGTTTCCTGGGGGAGGGCACCCAGGAGATTTGTGAGGGGCTGGCCGGTCTCAGGGGACTTGCCGAGTCTCAGTTGTAACTCTGGGGACCGTCCGTGCCCCTGCTCCCTTGCTGCAGGGCCCCCTCGTGGCGGGGCAGCCAGCACTCGGCGGGGGGGGGGGGGGGGAAGGAGCAGTGGGCAGGCAGTCATATGCAGCAGGGGCAAGCGGGAGAAGTGCTGCCAATTCAGTCTGGGGAGGGATGGCAAAGTCCCCCACTGTGCCTCTAGCACAGTGCTTCTCAGCCTTCCTCATGCTGCGGCCCTTCCATACAGTTCCTCCTGTTGTGGTGCCCCCCAACCATCAGATTGTTCTCATTGCTACTTCCGCACTGTCACTTTCCTACTGTTATGAATCAGGCGACCCCTGTGAAAGGGTCGTTTGACCCTCAAAGGGATTGTGTGAGCCGCAGGTTGAGAACCGCTGCTCTAGTGGGGAGAAGTCCATGTGATGAGAACCTTTTTTCTGGTTCTCCAAAATCCTTTTTAGACGTGCACCTGACAGCCTCTTGTTCTCCCAAGCACCTGTGCAGGTGCACCTAGGTCACCTCACAAGTGTCCAGTCGGGAAACTGAGCCTGCCGTGGGTGAGTTTTGTGGCCTCATTCAGGATGTCATTTTGATAACTGAGGTCTCTCTTAGGGACGCTTGATCTACCTCCATCCATCTGTCTATCCCTCTGTGCCAACCTTCTCCCCCAAGAACTTCCTGTACTCTGTACATGCATTCTTCTGGCCAAGGTCACTCCGCTTAAGGGACATTCCAAGCAGGATGGCGTAAATCAGAGAAACAGGAGCTGAAGGACTCGGGAGGGTCCAGCCACCAGGGACCAAGAAGGGACTTTTCACACACACATTTTTGTTTGCTTGCTTAAAAACAACTACCACCACATAGGTGGTATGTGAGTGTCCCAACCTAAAAGCAACTCGGGGTCTTCTCAGGGTGTGTGCCGAGAAGGAGTGCAGGAACACCTCAACCACTCCGGACCGAGACTGGTCGGAGGTGACAATCAGGGGCTTCGCTGCTACACCGGACCGCAAGGCGCCACAAGTGATCATGCTTCATGTAGCCCCCCCCTCCCCCACCGATGTTGTTTACATGGAGAGATTTATCTCTCTCTCTCTCTCTCTCTCTCTCTCTCTCTCTCTCTCTCACACACACACACACACACACACACACACAACACACGAAAATTTCAGACCCTCGGGCAGCATGGTCTCCCAATGGTCACTTGAGTGGCTGCCCTTCAGAAGGGCATGTCTCTTTGTTTGCCTCAGTCCTCACCGCGCGCCCCTGGTAGTTAGTCCCCACCCTTAGCGGGCTTTATCCTAGGAGTCCTGGTGGGGCAGTGGGCTCTGTGCAAAGCACAAGGTCAGCAGTTCGAAATCACCAGCTGCTCCTTGGGAGAAAGAGGCTTTCTACCCCCGTAAAGAGTGACTGTCTCATAAACTCACGAGGGCAGTTCTACCCTGTCCTGTAGGGTCCCATGAGTCAGCACGGACTTGATGGCAGCAGTCAAAGAACATATTGTACCAGCTTTTCGTGCATCGGAGTCAGAATCGACTTTCATTAGACTCCCCCCACCCCCTGCCATTCCCGTGTTGGCAGGCAGTCTGGTTTGAGAGCTCAGTGCAGAGGCATGAGCCCAGCTGTGGTTACCCTATCTAAGGAGTCCTGGGCACTGGCCGAGGAGTGGATGGCACGGGGGCAAGCCCCAGGATTTGTCTTCACAGGATAGCCACACTGACCGCTCCCCGGGCTCTGACCCTCACCGTCAGCCTGGCCAGGCTGTTGCTGCTCCTCTGGGGGTTTTCTGACTCCTTGTTGCACCCAGCCCTCTGGACACGAGGTGCCCTCTGCAGGATGGAAGGCATCCAGACTTGCCAGGTGGGCAGGGTTACCAGGAAGGGCGGCACACAGGCAGAGTGCATGGGGCCAGTTTCCTGGCCATTCACTGGCTTCAGCAAGCTTGACTTCCTAAGGCCAGACCCAGAGGTGCTGGCGGAGATAACAGTAAGCTGCTTATCCAGATTTAGATGCTGAAGACAGCCTCGCTGCTCCCAGGCACCAGCAAGATCTAAGAGCCAGCCCCGCTGTCCTTTGTCCTTTGGGAGGAAGGCTGGCAGTTCTGCCGTTCCATCTGCCTACCATGAAAAGCTCACGCAAGTAAATGGTCCATGGGTAAGAGTAGTAGGGAGATTAAAACAACAGCACCAGCAACAACAGCAAAATCTGGCAACACCAGCCATGGTATGGAGACCATTCCAGCTGGACAGAGGCCAAGCAGTGTCATTTGATGCCCCGAACACACGCCTTCTCCTTCTTTCATGAGGAGCTCTCAGGGGTGAGGCTCAGCAGGCTTTGTCTGGCCTGATGGTCCTTCTGTGGGCAGGGGTTCTGAACTGTGGTGGGGAAGGACACCGAGGACAGTCTGCTCCCCCAGCACACAGCTCATCTGTCGGCCTCACCCTGCCCAAGCCGGTCCCAAAGCCCTGCCCACACACTCCTGCATAGCCCTCTTAGTGGCCCTGTGCCTGTCCCCACTTCACACACGATGAGTTGGAGGCTCTGAGAGGGTGCCTAGCGGGGGAGTGAAGAGCTTAGATTTGAACCCCCAGCCTGTCTGACTCCAAGCTCACTTCTGACTCAGGATACAAAAAGCTTATTTTCATTTCCTTGTCCATGGTGCGTGGCTATGTTTCCTGGCCTTGGTGTGTGCCCAGGTCCGCAGACCGTGCTTGTCTATTGGGAGTGTAGAGGCCCTGGGAGTCTCGCAGACCACGAGGAAATAGCACAAAGTGGGCAGAATCTCAGCTTGGGGTCTTCATCAAACTCTCCTGGGCATGAGGCATCCTTGTGGAGTGGCCTGCACCTGTGAGATGTAAGTGTTCAACCTCCAGGGGTTGCTAGAAACACACTGACTGGCTATGTGTTTCCCTCACCCTGCCTTCCTATCGTGTGGGGGGAAACAGCATGCCTTGGAGAGCAGCGTGGCTCAGGCAGGCGGAGACACTGTCATGTGCCCCTCTCAGACTCAGAACGTATCAGCCAACCCCCTCTCAGTCTGGTCTGTCTATTTCTCTAAAAGCAGATCCCTCCCATCTTTGGGAGTCACCTGCTCCCAGAGTCATATAGATATAAGGATAGAGACAATTATGCCAGGTGGACAGCGGGGGCATAAGACTGAGCTGGTAATAAAAGCACTTGGATGGCCGGGTACTCTGCAAGCCTTCTACAAATATGAACCCATGAGCCCTCTGCCCTCTGCCGACTCGGAGCGACCCCATGTGTGGAGAATAGAATGGTGGTGTGGAGGGTAGTGCTGGACTGCTAACTGCAAGCTTGGCAGTTTGAAACCAGCAGCCGCTCAGCATGAGGAAGATGGAGCTTTCTACTCCCGTAAATAGTTTCCCTCTTAGAAACGCACTGGGGCGGTTCTGTCTGTCCTACCGTGCTATTTAGGGCTGACTCCATGGCAGTGAACTCCTGGGTAAATCCCCAGTCTTTTGGTTCGTAGTCTAGCCCGTAGTCATCTGTGTCCTCCCAAAGCTGCTTTCAGCAGCCCTGTCAGCTCCTCATTGTCCTCCTCGGACGCACTTCCGGGACTGGAGATCTCTAAGTAACTTCCATCCAGTCCGGAAGGAAGCGATAGAGCTGAGGTGTGCCGTCTTAGTGCACAGACTGCCTCCAAACCAGCAGGCTCGCCTGCCGCTTCTCACCAAGAGTCACCTGCTTCCCGGAGGAGGCGGCGGTGGCGGCAGAGGCCACCTGCTTCGTTGCCTCCCACGTCATTGTGGTGAGGGTGCCACAGCGAGGCACGAGAGGGGCTGTGCTCCCCACAGAGGGAATGCAGGCGAGTGGCACATGCGAGACCGGGGTGCGCATGGACACCACCCTGTCCACTCAGCGAGGCCCTCTGCCTCCCTCCTGGATGCGGGGCACCCTCGCTCCCGCATCTGTCCCGTGCCAGGAAGCATCAGCACCCAGCCAGTTGACTAGCAAACATAATGATGCTGCCGAGAGAAGAGCCCTTTCCAGGAGCCGCTGCCTCGCGGAAAAGCCAGGCAGGAGACAAGAACCAATGAGAGCCACAGAGCTGGGGGAAATGAAATCACCTGAACTCCAGCAAGAGAAGAGCAACAACCACAAGAACAACAGCATCAGCAACAACAACAACAACAACAACAACACTGCAAACCCAAACCTGCTGCCGCCGGGTCAGCCCGCTGGCTCACGGTGTTCCCTCGTGGCACCGAGCGCAGCTGCTCCACTGAGCATCTTGACTTTGATTTCTAGGTGAGCAGTGGGTAGAGATGCTGGGTGGCTTTGAACCACCAACCCTGAAGTTAGTACGTCATCAGGCTACCCAGGCTAAGGCGGTGTGGCGTGACTCAGACGTGTGCAAGTGGCAGGTCTCCTCATCACTTGAAGGCCCTTCAGCTCCGTCCCTCCAGCCCCAGATCACCAAGGAGTGAGGTGAACACGGGGAGACGGCCCCCAGACACAGACGCAACAGCAGGGCTCACCCGGAGGTTCCCCAGAGAGAAGTCCCTGGACTTTTTAGCTACTGCCTCTGGGCACATCTTCTTGACAGAGTCTCCCCTGGGGCTCATAGGCCTTTGCTGCAGGACTTGGAAAACACAAACATCTGGAGTCGGGTGGAATGATGAATGGCATCAAAATCACCTTGGCAGCTCCTGTGACTCACAGGTTGATTCAGTGGCTCCGAGCTACCACTCTGGGTGGGATTTATATTCTCCGCATCTGCCCACGGGTCTGCCGGCCGACCTGTGTTGCATCCCTCAGACCCATGCTCGTGTGATGTTTGTCTGGAAGAGCATTCCAACCGCCACAGGACCGGGATCATCAGGAGAATGTGTGCCAGGCAGGCAGGGAGCAGTCCCTTTCTGGGAAATGGACGAAGCCTTTCAGGGAGGGCAAGACCATGGGACAGACTGCAGGATACAATCCAGGTTCCCGTCAAGGGTGGTTCTTCTGGGAAGCTTCTTTACCTAAGACCAGGCTGGGGAGTTGGTTTCTGTCTCAGACACACTGCTGAGATGCAAATTAAATCAGAGGAGACTCCATGTTACCCACAGATGTTTGGGATAACCCTTTCTCTGGCTCTTCCAGTAGAGGAATAATTTTTAGAGGATGAATTGTACAGGTTCTTCGTTATTTACAAAACAAGGGGCTGCTGTGTCCCTGGCAGCATTTACCGCCATTACAAGGTGGCATGAACTGAGTCAGGACGTCAATTAGGGGAGCTATTCTGGGCCCCCATTCAGTGGCAGGATACAGAGCCAGTCCTCTCTCTCTGGAGTTAACCCTTGATCATCCTTGATGTCCTTACCCATCTGCTGTGGTAAGGGTCACTCTCTGGCCCTATGGCATTTATTTTAACCCCTATCTACGGAAGCAAGAGGTGGGGAGGTAGCTAGGAGTGCCCTGGTCCCGCATCTTTTTGGGGTTTATGAGTGGGTGGGTGTTCCGGGGCTGCTTCATGCTGCCCACCAAGAAGAGGAAGTCAGGTGTTCGTCGGATGCCCACGAGGGGCAGATGCCTCCTGCCATTGCTGCTGACTTGTCATGGGTTGGAGGTTGTCATGGTGATTCTTGGCCCGAGGGAAATCGAGTGCACCAATGCCCTTGGGGGCCTGTCTGAAGAACAGGATCTCTTTCCACTCTCCTGGCACGGGGCGCGGGGGGCGGGGTGCACTTGCCGAGGGAGGCTGGACGGGGAGAGCTAACTGCTTGGCTGTCAGAGCAGCTGGCCTCACTCGGTTTTGAAGGTTGTCTCTTCCCTCCCCCCCCCCGGGGGGGCACTTTCTAAGTGGATTGCTATGTGTCCCTGATCACTCCTTTGAGAGGAGGGAACCCCTTCCACAGGGAGGGAGCTGGAGGTGATTTCGGGATGTAAGTCTCCCACGGGCTTGTTTGCGAAAGCAGTAGGCTCGCAGGGCAAGATTAGAGGCACCAAGTAAGGGGCTTCCGGGGCTGGAGAGCATGCTTGTTATCTCATCGCAAGCACCAGCCGTGGCCTGGGCTGGGGGCGAACATCAGCGTGGTGATGACAATGGTAGGAGAGAAAGTTCCAAAGAGACAGCGACTCAGGACTCCACTGTCAGAGGAGGAGCTGCTTCACTGCCAGCACGAGCACTGGCCCCTCACCCATGGCTGCAGCCAGCGTGGGCCTGTGCTCGGTGTCACTGCAGGACCCTGCCCATCTGCCCAGGACTGGCTGGGAGGCACAGATCTCTGACGGGAGGACGCCTGGCCCCTCGAGTCAGACTGCCCGAGG
Organism: Nesogale talazaci; assembly: GCA_004026705.1. Lineage (NCBI taxonomy): Eukaryota > Metazoa > Chordata > Mammalia > Afrosoricida > Tenrecidae > Nesogale > Nesogale talazaci. Next base: position 36,237 of record PVJH01012015.1, on the reverse strand, counting down.
GTCCCATCTGGGCTCTGCTACTTCCTGCTGTGTGGCGCCAGCTGAGATACTTAGCCCAGCAGGGCCTGAGATCGAGGGCCGTTTCCACAACACCTTCCTCTCAGTACAGCTGCCTACCACCCGTCTGCCAGGGGTTGCTGGGAGGCTGGAAGTTGTGCCACCAGTTGCTCTAGTGACCAGCCCTCCCCCCCACTGGCAGACAGATTTGGGCAAAACTTCTGGACGAAGAGACCTCAAGAATTGAGGCCCACACGTTGATTTCTGAGAAGTCACCGTTGAGCCCTTCAGGGCCCCAGCAGAATGCTGTGGGGTGCAGCATCAGAAGATGTGCCCCCTTAGATTGGAGTGTGCACCCCATGCCTCATGGCTGCCACAATGGAAGAGAACAGTGGGGGGCCAGGGGGTCCCCGGGAGTCGGTGCTGACTAGACGTAACAAACCCTCGCCTCACCAAGCCCCATAAAGGTGGAAGGAGATGTTGCATAGGAAATTGCTTAGCTCTGGTCCTGCAGCATATTAAATATTCAATAACCGTTAGCTGCTATTATTAGCCACAGTGGTGGCAGTCATAATACTTCTCCCACAGCTGCCAAGGGGACGCGAGCCGCAGACAGTGACGTCGCACGCACCACCCCATGATGGACACGCCAAGCTTCTCAGACGGGCTTGTCTCCTTTCCAAGAAAGCAGAAGAACAGGTGGCCTCATTGTCTTAACTAATTCCAGCCCCAAGGCAGCCCGGATTCATTGAAGACCTCCCGGGGCAGGCTTAACATTGACTATGGCCAACACTGAGATAAAAGCTTCCACCTCCCATGATGGCAACTGCCCACCGGAGTGCCTTTCCCATGCATACACGCAACCAACCAGGGCAAAGTGCATGCTCTGCAGCTCCCGGGGTGCGGGGAGGGCGCAGTCTGCAGCTGTCTGTCAGGGGAGGAAATTACAGTTCGCTGACCCAGTGACCGCTTTCCTGCTTCCCTGAGGACAGAGCTCTGAGCTGTCAGGCCACTCCAGCTGCCTGCACCGGGCGGCCATCTCCACAGCTGCCCTGAGCCTCTGAGCCTCTGAGCCTGGGTGGGCAGGGAGGTGGAGAGGACCCTGACCTTGTGCGAGGGAGGAGATGGAACAGGTACGGTCACTTCTCCAGCACTTCAGCTGCCCTCATCCTTGGAGTGCGGGACACATGTCTGGTGACACCTTATTCTAAAGGTGGGCTCTGAGATGCCTCCTCATGGGATTTTTAGTGCTTCATGGCTAAGGAATGTCTCCTAACATACTTCATCTTGTCCAAATGAGCACCTAATCGCCATTGCTAGCACCCTGTTTTTAGGGAGGAAGCTGGTCGTCTACCTTGCAACTCCCCAAAGAGAAGGACTGTTGTTGATAATCAGCCATGAGTGTGTGTCTAATCGATGAATGACTCTAGGGACCTTGAGTTGGAACGGACTCAGCCTGGGTCAGTCATGGCACCGGAAGTCCCAATGGAACTGACCTGGGGGAAAGCCCTGCTCGAAGGGGAGATCTCCCTCTCAGAAAGGCAAGGCTGTCTGTGGTGTTGCCTAACAAGCGCATCTCTTGACGGCTGAATCAAAAACAGTGGTGCCAGGCTCAACATGGTTTTGAATATGTGCCTCTCCCTACAGCAGGGGTTCTCAAACTACCGCCCGTGGGCCACATGCGGCCCACCGAGGACATTTATCTGGTCCACCGGGGTTTTTTGCTGCCGCTTCCTGTCCTGCTTAGCAGCTGACTCATCTTGGGCCCGCAGTGAATTTGTTCATTTTTTTTTTTAAAACTATAGCCTGGCCCTTCAACGGTCTGAGGGACAGTGAACTGCCCCCCTGTTTAAAAAGTTTGAGGTCTCCTGCCCTACAGTGCTCGCAATGAACTTCCTGATAGGAAGCGAGCTTCTTCAAAATGATCTACTATTTATAGACATCCGAGGAGGGGGGCAGTGGACATTCCCGAACTTCCCAGAGGCCAGTTCCAAGGTTTCCTACAGAAAGACTTTCTATCCTTATGACCTCATGGTGACAACTTATCACAGCAATCATCCGCAAAGGGGCCAGAGGAGGCTCAGTCTGAGCACAGGGAGACTTTCTGTGGCACCGGTGGATGGAAGGCTGCTGCTCTTGGATCCCTGGGGCTGCATTGAGCTCTCAGATGCTGGAATGCTCACCAAAGAACAGGCCCCAGAGAACAGGGCATCAGGCACAGAGGCATCTCCTAGGAGAGTTTAGTCCATACAGACCCATGGCTTCATCCTCTGTGAAACTCTCCACTCCAGTGCTGGCCATCTGCCTGTATGACCCTGCCAAGTACACCTCTGGGGGCTGGGCATGTGCACAGGTGCACAGCACTGGGTGAGTTTGCTGGGACTAGAAAAACGGCAGGAGGTGACAGAACAAACTACTTCTACTAGCAGCTTCATGATGAGATCCAGAGAGGAAATTTTCAGGAGCACCGCTCTGTGTGTCGGGGCGGGCGTGGCCCTGCGATGAAGCCGCATGTAAGAGAGGGGGAGGGAGAAGAAACCCCCAAATCACTCACCCAGTGCCCAAGTGTCACAGAAAAGGAAAATACCCAGACCGCCTAGGTCTTCTAATCAGAGTCTTCTTATCATAGCGTCTCCAGTCTAACAAGGAGAAATCCAATCTATGGCTGAGCAAACACTAAATCAAATCTCATCAAGACCCTCTTTCTGACTGTACAACAGGACAACAGAAACCAGTGTCACCCCCCCGCTCCCCAGCTCTCCCTGCTTGTTCTCCCCTGGAAGGGGACCTGGCTGAGATGTGTCCATCCCCTGGCTCCAGAGAGGGGACACGATCCTTGTGTTTACCCCCCTCCCCCGCTGTTCAAACTGATGCTAGAGGGCTGAAATGGGGGTGGGGTGCTACTTCAGGACTGCTCTCGGCTTGGCACTGGGCGGCTCTTCCCCTATTTTAAAATAGGCATCCATTTAGTCTATGTCACCTGGATATACATCATCGTATGCATCTCCCTTCCCAACAGCATATAGAACAGGGTAGAAGCACTACCCCTGGGGCTTTTGAGACTGTCACTCTTTTTGGGAAAATAAGTCTTGTTTATTTCCCCAAGGAGTAGTTGGTGGTTTTGAACTGCCAACCTTGTGATTACTATCCAATGTGTAACATGCTACACCACAAGGGCTTCTCTGCCCATGGGCTGTGAAAGGACAACCCCACCAACCCAGTGGAACACTTCCACATTCACAGCCTGGCAAGGCAAGACGCTATTGCTGTGAGGAGCTACAGTTACGATCCTGATGGTTGCAGTTATAACTTAGTTTCTCTGCTGCAAGGAAAGAACAACATCTGTGAGACCCGCAGCTCCAGTGGAGCCCGGGAGTCTCATGCTAATGAATAGCCTTAGGGACCCACAGAGAGCCGGGCTCTTTGTGCTCGGGTCTGCACACCCAGAGACCCACAGAGGGAGACAGCCATGGAGCTGAGCGATGCGGAGAGAAGCGGGCACATAGCAAATGCGCAAACTGTGGGACTCACGGCCAACCACCTCTAGGAGAGACGCACGGTATGGAAACTTGAGAGGCACCCTTCTGGCTTCATGGCATCCCTGTAACCCACTGGGTGTGTCGGGCCCAGCCATAGAGGCTGTGGAAGGGTCAGGCTGTAGGAGCTTTCCCTCCATCCCTAATTGTAGGTGCATAAGGTAGAAGGAGCAGAACGCATTTCAGGGTGTCACTCAGGACCAACGTCAGGAACCCGGGGTGCATCTCAGGGTATGTACGGCTGGTCGTTTCAGAGAGATTTCTCTCAGGAGAGCCCGAGGGCAACTCTCCAGGGCTCAGGATGGCCCAGAGCTTTGCAAGTGGACTCCGAATCCATTACAAGGTGGGCTGCCTTAGAGGGGAGGGTCAGGGGCCAGGTGGAGCTCCCCAGTCAAGCAGGAAGAGGCCAGTAACTAGATGGGTATCTCACCAGGACTCCCCAATCATTGTTTCTGCCCCACCCCCTAAGCTGTGACCACCTGCTGGGCCTTCTGCCCCTGTCTTTCCTGCCTGTGTCCCAGAGGCAGGCATCTTTAAAAAAACACACACACCTCTAATCAGATGCACATTGCTCTGGATTCAATTACGCCCCCCAAAGTTAACATCGATTCAATGGCGGTGAGCTTGGTTTGGAGGTTTACACCCATGGGAGAAGAACCCTCATGGCTACGTGTTGGTCAGCAAGGTCAAAACCAACAGGTGCTCTGTGGGAAGACGGCAGGGCCTTCTCCTGTAAAGAGTTACAATCTCGCGAACCCACAGGGGCAGGTCTACCCTGCCCTACAGGGTCACTGTGACTGGACTGGAGGACACTGAAGTTTTGGGTTTTTATACTCATGGGAATGAGTACTGATGGTGTAGCGGGTAACCACTGGGCACCTAGGATGGATGGTTCAAACCCGTGAGTCACTGCTCGGGGGAAAGATGAGGCTGTCTGCTTGCTTAGGGGTTTACAGTCTCCAAAACCCCAGGGACATCTCTCCTTTGTCCTGTGAGCTCTCCCTTTGAACTAGAATGGGCTCAGGGCAGTGGGTGATCACTGTGGGAATTTTCTTGGGAATCGGGGTTCCTTTGTTATGGGAACGATCCCATCTGTGCGTTTTACATGCAACTGCTTTGAGCTAGAAGAGGAGCAGCAAAGGCAGAGCAAAGCATGAGCTCAGTAAAGAACCCCAGAAGGCCCAGTCTACAGCAGTGGAAAGCCATTCTCCCTGAGATGGCCGAAAGAGGGCCTTTCCCTACAGCTGTGGTCCCAAATCCAAACGCCCAGCCTCGACTGGAAGAAACTAGCTTTCTGTTCTCTAAGAGCTCCTGTTCGTGCTGCTTCTGCCATGGCAGCACTCAGAAATGCACCTATCCACTGTACAAGACATGCAGGTCTGGGAGTGGGACCAGCTCGAAGCCGCAGGACCACGCGGTTCTATGCCAGCTTCCACACCCCCTTCTTGCCCAGAGGACACGGCGATTCAATCGATGTGGCACAGGTACCGACAGTACTGCGACGCCCCAGAGCAGTGATGCCTGTGTATGGATGTGCGTGCACACACTCCCACACAGACACCCCCAGTAGCCCACACCAAACCAACTCAGAGAGATCCGAAAGAACTGCTTCCTGGGGTGTCTCAAACCATCAATCTCTTTCCCTCAGAGCATCTGGTGGGTTTGAACTGCTGGCCTTGTGGTTATGGACCCTACATTGAACCTGGTGCCCCTCCAGGGTTCCATGCCCACGATAGCTGCCTAATGTGAACCAGAGGCAACTTTTTCCTAATCATAAACTCCCGTCTGAGCTCAATTCCTCTTCTTATCCCTCCACATCCGTGTTCAATTATCCTCCTCAAACATTTCAGCTCAAATGACTAGAATGAAATAAATGCAAATACATACTATCAGAGCTTAAAATCCGAGGCCACAGATCTTCCTGTAAATCAAATAAACCTTCCGCCCTGAACCCAATCTTCCCCAGATGGAGTCACCTTGGTGACTGATAACGCTTTTCTTTAATTACTTTCCTTCACTCCCCCTGCCCACCACCCCCAATAGCCCACATCTGAGGCCACATGTCCACCAACACCCTGTTTCAGCTTTGGCATTGGAATCCAGTGTGGAAATGTTCTCCACATTCTCAGTAGGTCGCCGCGAGTCACTCACCCTTGTGGGACTCAACTTTTCCTTAAAGTCTAGCTTAAGCCAGCATCCTGAGCTGTGCCATCAGCTGGTCCTTATTGATCTTGACCTGTCTTGCCAACTCCCCAGTTCTCTTTCCACATGAAAACAGGCAGCGGAGTCGAGCAGGGTACAGCTCAGAGCTGCCTCCCTCTTTGGGGGTGCACCAAGTCCTTGGAAGGGCACTCCAGCGCACTGTGCTGAACAGAGACTGCCAACAGCCCCAGAGACCAACAGAGAGACAAGGCTCCTACTCACAGCAGCTGCAGGGATACCAGCCCGTCAAACAGTCCCTTGGCAATCTCTGTGATCTTGTTTCCATAGAGCACCCTGAAAGAGAGCAGGAGAAGACAGAGGTCATGGTGGGCGGAGACCAATGTGGGCTCTGGAGGTGGGGGCTTCCAGCACAGCCCTTTCTTCCCCAGTGCTCATGCTGCACGAAGACTCCAGCGTAACCTCTCCCGGTGGCCCTGGGTCCACACCAACTTCTCCCCTCTCACCAGGCTCTCCAGGGACTCTGTGACACGGAGGCAGGGAGTATTTCCAGAGGTGAAGGGGCAGGCAAGGAGAAACAGTCTGCACCCTACCTCACTGCCCAATCAATAATCCGCCCCAGGAAGAAGCAGCCCTTGGGTGGAATCCCTGCGAGCGGCTAATCTGACTCAAACCTGGGCAATAAATAAGATGTGTGGGAAGCCGACTGGCCTTGTGTCTCCTCATCTTCAGTGGGTACTGATCAGGCCCGGCCCAGCCTATAGAAGGTTTCCTTTTAATACCTGGTGTGTCTTAGGAATTCCTGAGCCAAGTCCCTAAATTATCTACCTAGACAGGGCTTAGAGCGCAGAGCATCTGGGATCATATCCAGATGACTCAGGGCTGCTGAGTCAAAGATTGGCTCCCTGGGCAAAATCAGAAGCAAGGGACCACTGTGTGGAGTGACGGCAGCCTCTCCAACCCACTCCCTCTTCTGTCCTTGAATGCCAGGTACCCATGAACCCTGGCTGTTTTTACTCCTCTCTCTTTCAGGCTCACTGGCCCCCGGACTCTGCTGTTTCTCATCCAGGGGCCAGGTCTGTGTGGCCAGCTTTGGGAGGAGACCTGGGAAGAAGTCTTTGGCATCTGCCACTCCAGCCCCCAGACTGACAGTGTCTGTGCCTGGTCTTGTCTTAACCATAGAAGCTGAGGGCACTTGGGGGCCCTCCCCATTGTGAGGAATTTGCTGTTTCTTGGGCCCAGATGTCTCAGAAATGGTGGGCACCAGGCTAAGAAGCATGCTTGTTTTCTTCACTGTTCTTTCCGAATTCCCCTTTGGTCCTTAAAGTGTCCTACATGAATGTGATATTCAATCCCCACCTAGACTGCAAATCCTGGTAATTATGCTTCTTGGAGAAGGCGAACTATTGGGATGAGGAACTATAGGGATAAACTCAGCCTCCCTGGCCCACCCATCTCCAGCCACTGCAGGGAGAGAAGCTTGAGAGTCTCCCTCTGCCTGTGGGTGTTTTTTTAATGGATCAACAAGTTAATGACTCAGTAGAAGTCAGTACAATGGCTCAGGCTCCCATTTGTCATTCACATGAGTCTCCCACCTCACATTGTGCCTAGGGCAGTAATGCCACTGCCTGTCTGCTCATCCAGGCTGATGTCACCATTGCTCCTGTTGTCGGGAGCTGCGGGTATGTCGAGGCAGGACCTTTGGGTGAAGGTTAATGCACTCATCAGGCCTTAGTCTGGCCCCCCCCAAAGCCTCCTGGGCTGAGACCCTGCCCTCACCGCTGAAGCCACACTGGACACAGTAGAAGTTGTGACCTTAGCCAATTGGCGCAGACATGAGTGCATTGGGTGCCAGACATAATGGAACCTTCTGACACTTGCCTAGCAGTGTGCCCACCATGAGACCTTTGCCCAGGTCCTTCCTTGACCACCGTCTTCCTGCCTGTATGGCCTGAAGTCGAGTATCTCCTGGAGGAGCTTGCCTGATTGTTGCAGTTGACGGTTTTCATCCTTCCCACCCACTCGTCTCCGTGTCCCCACTCCTTCGTGAGGCTTCTCATCATGCTGTGGCATGCTGTTGTGGTGTGCTAGCTGTCTCATGGGGAGCCCATGCACAATGGCTAGGCCTATGGCAGATTGAGGTTCAAGCCGCTGGGATCCCTAGGGTGCTCAGGGGGTGAAGGTTGCAAGTAGATCACCAGGCTTTTCTTTCCAGTCCATCTGCTGACATCTGTTCAGCTCAGCCTCGCAGCCACACAGAGGCCTCCCCTGACTGTGGTGCTGGGCTTGAGGTGTGTCGGGGCGGGGGTGGGGGGTGGGGTGGGAGGATTGCTCCTGGGTTTCCCCCATGGAAGGCCAGACTTCTTCCACTGCTAAACGTACACAAGTCCTACCACTGAACACACACACAGCCATTTATATATATATTCGATATGTCTTCTCTATCTAACGGTAGAAGATGTCTACCTATTTCAATCTGGGGGGACCTGATGCGTCCTGTTTGTGGCTGTGTCTCTGGAGCCTGGCATGGGGCAGGGATGGAACATGAGTGATGATCTTGCCAACGGCCTAGGATGAACGAATGAACCCAGCTTGGGGCCAAGGCTCTCAAGCTCAACCTCAGCCACTCGTGAGCTTGTTGGGTGCGTCTGTAGACCAAGGGGCCTGCCGGTCAAACTCACTGACACATTTCCAGTGCCCATAAGCTTTCTGGGTAGAAAGATGAGGCCCTCTACTGCCGTAAAGATATACAGCCTCTGAAGCCCTCTCTAGCGTTGCTATGACTTCAAATCGACTACAATGATATTCTTGTACACAGTGGGCATCTACCGAACGGATGATGGATACGCTCAGAAGGAGAGGCCTTTTTACCAACCGTGCCCGCTCTCTTTCAGGTTGGCAAGTGGCATGGCAATTGCATGCCTTCTCATTGGACTGTGAATTTCTTTTCCTTCAAGACAGGAAGCATCGGTCTCATGCTCCCTAAGCTGTCTGTCCCCAGATCCCCACAGTGGGCCAGCTGACCAGGTCTGTGGGGGCGGGGCAGGGAGAGGATTGAGGGGTCTCTGCCTTTTCCTCTGTGATCTTCAGCACAATAAGCAGACACTAATCTCCCACAATCCTGTCTTTGATATCCCAGCCAGATGTTTGAGTCGATAATGGAAACTCATTTACTCTGCAAGCAGCAGGAGCAGCCTTGTGTGCAGTCCTTTCTCAATGGAATGGGCAGCTGGGGGGGTGGGGTGGGGCAGTGTGCCTCTTGCTATCTCTCAACTCTTAAATTAAACAGACGGGTTGCATGGAGCGGCAAGGTGTGGACAACCTGCCTCTGGCTGTCCCCGTGGTTCCCCGGGTGGTCAGGCCACCAGATGACCGCCACCTCAGTGCACCTTGTGCTGCTCAGAGGCGGCACAGCATGGGGATCGAGAGTGTGTTCTTCTGCCCCACTCCTGAGCCTCTCACGGGCCACTGTGGACCCTGGTAAGCAACAGTCATTAATTCAGATACCTCTATAAGTCGCAATAATGATGTGACAGGCATTATGGAAGGTTCCAGGGAAACAGCCAGGGTCCAAGCAGAGAGAAATTACGGTTGATTCTCTGTCTTAAGACCATTGTGAGGATGGAACAGTACGTGGTATATAATAAGTGCTCACTAACAATCCCCTCAATATCCCAGCTGCCGTTGAGTCTGCTCCATGCCTGCCCTGCCGCCCCTCCCCCCCCTCCCCCCCAGGTGTCAGCGGCAACTCTGCTCCTGAGGGTTTTCCATGGCTGCTCTTGCAGAGGCGGCCAGCAGGCCTCTATGCTGGGGCACTTTTGGTGAACAGCCAAGCACCCAACTCTGGGTGACCCAGGATGGCAAGTGCTTATCAACAAGTCCTTATGGCGGCATGGGTTGTCATTTCTGACGGTCTTCTCTAGGAGAATGGGACTTGGACAGGAAAGAAACACCACCCCCAAGGACATTCCTGATCATGGATGAGACCAGAACAAACTCTACCTCTCCCTGCTTTTTTTTTTGGGGGGGGGGTGGACGGATGTCTACGACTCCCGCCTTTGCACTGGGGGCTGCTTGGGCTCCCCCAGTGGGCTGCCTAGGGGTTTTCAAAGTGAAGGGCAGACAGGGTTATGAGAGGGAGGAATGCTTCTTCAGAATATGGCCATGGAGTTGGCCTAAAGAGAAATTCTGAAGAGCAGGAGAAGAACATTAGCTGCCTTCTGGTTAAAGGCGTGGAAGTGGGGAGGAAATGGGCAGTGAACTCATTCTGCAGTTCTCTGCTCCCCTCTCCGCCCCTCCCCTCCCCCAGAGACAGTGCTTTGGAGCACTTGGGGTGGGTGGGGGAATGTGGAGAGAGTCGAAGATGCATTAGAATTAGAAGCCAATAACTGGGAAAGCTGCTGGGCACTTAATCAATAAAAATAATGCATTTGAGTTGTAGAAATATTCTCCAGGATCAATTTCCCCTGCAGATATATTTGTTTCTTTTGCCAGAGTGGTCCACGTGTCTACAGGAACACAGAGCCTTGAGAGCCCCTGGAGAGAGGCAGCCTGTGCCCCTCCTCCCCACTACATCCCGACCGTCCAGCGCCCGCCCACTGTGCGACCCTCGGCACCCCACTTACAGCGACGTGAGCGACTTCAGGCCCTGGAAGGCGTCTGGAGCGATGTCCGAGACCTGATTCTTGCTGATGTCTCTGAAACATGCATGAGAGCACAGAGCACAGGTGAGACCAGGCTGTTGCAACCAGTGAAGTCCAGCATCGCTGGTGTTCAAAATGGATGGACTCAACGAATTCACTGATTTATGCATTCACAGTGCAAGTCAAACGTCCTCATGGCAGCAAACATCTAGGCTACCAGGGGTGGTCGGCTATGGCATCTTGACTTTAACCTTGAGTTTGAGAGCCCTCCCCCCTGCAGTGGGATAGCCTTCGGTTGCTGAACACCTGCTGACGTCATAATGGTCATGATTCCCACATCGTGCTCCAGGGGGTTTCCTGGCGGTGGCCTTTATGGATGCAGAATGCCAGGCCTTTCAGGTGAAGTGGTCGAGCTCACATCACTGAACAATGCTGCCCAGGGACCATCTGTTGTTGCTATCAGATGCTCTCAGGTGGGTTCCAGCTCAGTGACCCACACTCCACAGAACAAAGCAGTGCTCCGTTCTGGACCACCCCCGCCATGGATTAAACCCAAAGCCAACTCACTGTCACTGAAGTCCATTCTGACGCAGCACAGAGTAGAACTGCCCCAACATTCCCAAACAAGTGGCCTGCATCTTTCTCCCATGAAGTGGTCAGTGGGTTTGAACCACTGGCCTTTGGATTAGCAGCTGGGCAATAAACGATCCCCCCACCAGGGATCCCTTTTAGGTCACAGTACTTAGCAGTGGTGGGTGCTCATGGTACAGGGTCTTGAGTCCATTTACCACAGGCCAGCCTCCTTCAGCCATCGTCCACTTGCCTCCTGCCTCTGCAGAGGCTTATGTGTCTCCTTGAAGCCCTGAGTCACCTCCCCTCCCCAGTGACTCCCTGTCCCGACAGGAGGCTTTGGACACTGAGGTTTTAGAAGGTGTCTGGCTCCGTGCATTCTCTGGGCTATGTGAGGTGAGCATGTCAGGAAATTCTCCGGGGATGCCTTTGACACGTAGGCTTGTCACCAGCAGCCTTGCTCAAAGGAGCGACAGCCCAGGGCTTTGGTGTAAGGAGATGGGGAGGAAGGCAGTGCACTCCATCTGACGGAGCCTGGGTAACAGGCTGGGTGACCACAGGGCTCTCTCCCACCCTGGCTCTGCTCAGAGACCCTAAGGGTGTCCAGCACTGCAGGCCTCCTGAGAGCTGGGGGGTCAGGTCCTGAGAACAGTCATTTACTGAGGGGAATTTTTTTCTCTCAGAGTCATTAGCTCAGAGGTGACCTTTGCTTTCCTGTCGCTGGAAGTGGGGTGGGGAGCTCCAATTTACAGCCACAACAAAGCTCTGGGTCCTTTTTCTTTAACAGAGTAAATTAATGGGTCTTTTTTTTTTAAGCAGAGGGGGTGCCTGGGGTCTTGGAGGCTCAGCCAGGAGGTGTGGAGGGACTGTTGAGGAGAAAACACATCTAAACAGATTCTTGAGTGACCACCTCCGCCTCTTGTATTCATGCCTTGGCTTATTGCCATCCTTCCACTAATAGCCTCCTACAGGGCCCCAGGACAACCTCTGCCTAGAGCTCTGACCCCTCTCACCCAGCCCTGGCTCCTCACACCTGTAGTGGAAAGATACTTCACAGGTTAAGGCTTCTTAGGCACAGCTGAAGCACTGATCCCCTTAGCAGGTGAGATCTCAATCGGATCGCCAGCTTACACCCGGCTTTCCTCCACTCTCCATCATCCTGTAACGGTCTCAGTGAGCAAATGCCCTAGGATTATCACCATCTCACTCGCCTGCAGCATGCGCTCCATCCAGCACACAGCACCCACGTCACAGGACACGCACTCCTGCCATGGGAGGTAGGTTCTTAGGTGGCAGTCTACCTCTCCCTGCAGCATGCAGCATGCAGGTGGGGGGGTGGGGGTGGAGAAGAGGGTGCCTTTGGAGATGGTGTAGAGTGGGGAATTGGTGACAGGATAGTTTAGCTGGGAATCATGGCTCGTGAACACTTAATCTTACATTCAGTCTTAATCCTGCAGGACAGAAGCACTGAGAAGCAAAGTCCTTGGGGGCATGAACAACCTGCATAGCTGCTGAGGTCTATGGCAGTAACCCCAAGGCTTCTGATTCTCAGTCCTGGGCTCTACTGGCTGCTTCATGGTGTCAGATGCATGCACGAGGAGAGCCTCTGCTACCCAGGGACTCCTGTGGTCCAGCCTTTCCACTCCACAGCGGGGTGGTTCTAGAAATGACCCCAGGGAGTAGGTGCTCAAGCCTTGTTGCTGCTAAGTTGACTCAACTCAAGACAACCCCATATACAAGGGCTCCAACTGCTGTGGTCCATAGGGTTTTCCTAGGCTGATTTTGGGGAAGATCATTGTCAGGCCTTTCTTCCTATCTGTCTTTGTCTGAACATTCTGCTGAAGCCCAATCAGTGTCACAGCTCCACACGAAGCTCCACAGATGGATGGAGGGATGGTGGGTGCACATGAGAAGCACTGACTGGGAGTCGAACCTAAATTTCCTGCATGTTAGTGGAGAATTCTATCACTGAACCGACAAGCACTTCTCTCTAATCTTATTTTAGTGCTTATTACAACACACTCACAGAGACTCTGGTTTGGTAAACAGGGTGGGTATCAGGCTCTTCACATTTGACAAATCTCCAAGTGATTCCCACAAAGGTGGCCCCAGGTCATACTTCATGCTATTGTTTCAGAATTTGATCAATCTCAGGGCCTGTGTCGGTCCTCTGGGGCTTATAAACTGGATGATCAGGAGGACTAGTCTTTACAGACTGTAATGACCAGAGATGAAAACATCACATGCTTTCTAGGGCCAGGCGGGAAATAAAATGTGAGGTTGGCCAGTGTGAGACAACAGGATGCTCTGGAGCTTAGAAACAACAACAACAACAACAACAACAACAACAACAACCACAAAACAACATGGCTCTACCTACCTATAAACAAAACCTCCTTGCCATCCAGCAGATGCCGGCTCATGGTGAGCCTACAGAACAGGGTAGAACTGCCTGTGTGAATTTCAGAGAGTGACTCTTTAAATTAGTAGAAACCCCGTCTTTCTCCTGAGGAGCAGCAGGTGGTTTCAAACTGCTGACCTTGCAGATCATAGCCCAGTGTGTAGCCACTATGCCACCAGGGCTCCTGTAGTGTATGCAAATGATAGAACTCTTAACTTACCACACTAGCCAAACAACGTGGGTGGGTGCTTACTAGTGAATGAGCTCGATGAGGCTGAGCATTTTCCTCCACTGCCTTCTGCTTTCCTAGATGGATTCCTCAAAAAAAGGGGAAAGAACCTTCAAACAGATCTCTCTCTCTCTCTCTCTCTCTGTGCAATTTGAATGTGGTTCTGTCAGAGTTGATGAAAAAGTCTTTCTGGGCAGGTCTGTCTTGGAGAAATACCCTTGTAGAGTGCTGGGCTCTGTTATTACCAGGTACCTCCCTTTGGCCAAGCCTTTGCATGTCAGTCTGGATTCCAGGTGTTCTCTCTTCCCTAGTGCCATGCCCTGGCATTGATTAGGGAGGTGGGTGGGTGGGTGGGTGAGGAGCCATCATCTCCCTCTCAGTGGCATTGGGAGTGATCAAAAATTAAACTCACTTTCCAGGTCATGACTGAGAAGGTCTTATGAATTTTGAATGCACCTACCGGGGTGACTCTGAGAGGATGGAGGAAGGACTGTAACATGGAGCCGAGCTTTAAATCACCTGGACTTCACCCAAAAATTAGAGCAGTCGCTTAAATCAGGGGAGAGATATAAGTTGGGGCAGGGACTGAACCTCTCATTTTTCACTGAAATTACTAGCTGGCTGCATAATCAAGCTGGGCTTCAAAAATGAATTGGGGGGGAGGTGGGAAGGCTTGGAGAGTAAGCTGGGGGCGCAGGGACACCACGAGATTAATGGCCCAAGGTTTTAAATATTAAGGCCTATATTTATACAGCTCGTCGTCCAGCAGGAATGTTGCCAAGAGGAGGGAAGACGACCACGCGTAGGGCCGGCTCATTTTGCTGATTTTCCCACGTCTGGAATTGCACCAGCAGAGAATCTGATTTGGTTCAGATTTCCAGGCCGACGGGATGTTGGGCTTCCTGAGATCTGAGAGCAAAGCCTCTTGATACCACTGTTTCACTGGGGTGTTTATTTTTAACATAAAAGGAGTCAGCAGATACTTAACCTCTTTAATGTAGGCCCTTCCACTCAAGGGAAACCAATGAATCAGCCTGGAGTGGAAGCAAAACACAGGGTCTTGTCTGTGCACATTTCTACCACCCCATCTCTTCCCTCTGCGGGGGCCCGGAGAGCGAGCAAGCGGAATGGAGGCAGCATTGTGGCCACTGGGCTGTGACGCATGGCGTCTGGCCCCAGAAGAGAGGAGGACTCTTGCTCCACACCCTTGACATCTGAGAGAGAAGTTGGCCTATTTCTGCATCCACGAGCTTCCCGTCAGTGGCCTGGCTCTGACAGTGTCCCTGGGTGAGGTTCCAGGCCACTGTGGGGAGGGGATGGATGCTGATGTCATCAATGCCTGGGGTGGGCTCCTGGTGCAGTGAGCTCGGTGATGAGATGGTTGGCAAGGGAGCTACGGCCATGCTGTGCCACTAAGAGTGATAGTGCCCGGCGATAGGGGGATGTTAGAGTGGGGCGCCTTGCAAATAATCATGGCCAAGATGTGCTGGGCGGAGAATGCCCTGGACATTGCCAAGGTCACTTTGAGTGAGGTCCAAGGTCCTCTTCATGGTCTGAATTCCCACGTGGTCTGGTCTCTCCCTACCACTCTACCACCACGCCCATCTCGCTCTCCCTTACTGTCTCTGCTCAAGCCATGCTGCCCTCCTCACTAGTCCATGAAACCTCTATCTATGCTTCCGGGGGAACTTTGACATGCTCTTCCCACTGCCTGCAAGAGCCTCAAAATGCCTCCATTCAGTTCACCTGCATATGGTGGCCTCCTTGGGCAAATCCTCCTAGAATGTCACCCCACCATCATTCTCTGCCCCCGTCTTTTCGTTTGCTTTATTTTGGGAGTGATTATCACTTTCTGATACTCCTTGGTTTATTTCCTGTGTCCGCTAACTTGTGTGTAAGTTCCATCGGAGCAGACTGTGTTTCTGGGCGTTGCTGCATTTATCAGTCCTGGCACACAGTAGATGCTTGGCACTCATTTGTTCAGTGAATGCAGGCTACTCATAGGGCTGCTGTGGTATGTCTACACACGCTGGACCAGTCTCTACGGAAACCCCCAAGTCAAGGGACATTAACGATGGTGATAAAACCAAAACCAAACTCATTGCTCTCAAGGTGACTTCAACTCATCTCCACCTTCCTGCCACACAGCCAATTTTACTCTACTCAGATCAGAGAGCTCTTGGTTGTACAGGTCTAGGTACACACATGAGACACTTGGAATCTCATGAATGCTCTCAACCTCAGAAGAGCATTCCAGGTCCCTCTGAAACCAAGCTGCCCACTGCACATCACCCAGGACTCCGACACAGAAAACATCTGGCTCATTCCCTCTGGGGCAAACTCACATTCGCTTCAGCTTCTTGTACTGGGTGAAGGCTCCTGCAGGGATGGACCTGATGGCGTTCTGTTCCAGGCGTCTAGGAAGCAGAGCAAAGAAGAGTCAATTGCCCTGCTGTTAAAGAAGGCCTACTGCTTTGCTGGCCTGAGGACAAGGTGGTCCTTCTCATCACAGGACACGAGTTCTGGATTCAGGAGACAAGGCAACCAGAGAACTCGCATTCTTGTGCATTGAGCATGCACCCAAGGGTATAATCCCACCCACCCTACTTTTTGACAGCTTCATTGGCACTTGATCCACGTAGCGTACAATTCAATATCTCAACCATATAAGAAGAGTTGTACAATCTTTACCACAATCAATTTTAGATCACATTCTTTTCCCCTTGACTCACTGTCATTTATGTACTTTTTCTCCTCAAAAATATATGCAAGGAAACATTCTCCAATTCAACAACTTCTACATGTCTAATTCAGTGCCCCTTTTTGTGTTGTATAACCATTATTGTTCTTCCTTTCCAAATTGTCCCACCACCATGAATATGAACTCAGTGCCCCCTCAGCAGAAACCCTTCCCTCTCCAACCCTGATAACCATAAGTCATTTGGGCTTCTCTCTCTCTCTCTCTCTCTCTCTCTCTCTCTCTCTTTTAGAATTTTCTTGATATAATATTCACATACCATCCACTTCTAGAGTTAAACTAAAGAGCTGTGTATTCATCATCACAGTCAGTTGTAATGATCCCTCCCCTCCCCACCCTTTTCATAACACGTATGAAAAATCTTGTGGAGTTTCACTTTTGAAAGTTTTCAGAGGAGAACCTTGGGGAAAAACATTACATGTGTTCTATATAGTTCATGCTTCCATGTCTGGTTGACAGCTACTGTGAGGTGTATAGAAACCAGGGAGAACGTCTCTTATTGCTGTAGATTGGGCCCGGCTCTTCTCAGAGGCTGGGGAAGAGGCTTCCTTCTGAAGGACTCACACACGGTCCTGGTTTTTTTTCACACTTCCTTTGGGGACAGCTGGGATCTTCAGGAAAGCCTCCAGGAAGCAGCCAGTCAGAGTTCAAAAAGGAGACGGACCCCAGGCCCGACATGTGCATCAACCATGGAATCATGTCTCTCTGCTAAAGACAACACTGCCTGTGGGCTTCTGCACACCAGTGTCCAGGGCTGACTGCAGGACTGGACTTCTCTGATATTGTGAGGAAGCAGCCTACATAGTCTCTAGGCTCCCTGCCTGACATCTATCAGTCTGTTCCCCGACACCCCATCAGGCCCCTGGAGCCCAGTTTGTATGATGCTCCTGGGTGACTACTGGAGTCTGTGACTTCCACCGCTTGCAGAGTTCCTGAAATGCTTCTCTCTGATGACTCTGACGCCAACAAGAGATTCTGCAGCCTGGGGCCCTGCACTGCCTCAGAAGAGTGAGCATTTCTGTTCTCCATTCGTTCATCCCTCAAATGACTTCCCATCACCGTGAACAGGTGTGGTGGGAGCAGACATGAGGGGGAGGCGGTCCTCGATTAGAGGTGATGAATGAAGGCCTGGCCTGGGCTGAGCACTCGGCATCCCCCTCATCCATCTCCCTGCTCTCCAAAGCACAGGTCTTTTCATCACCTCCACATCGGGTGCGGGCGCTCCCCAGACTCTAAGCTTGGGAGACACAGAAAAGATGTGTGTGTGTGTGTGTGTGTGTGTGTGTGAGTGAGAGAGAGAGAAAGAGAGAGAGAGAGAGAGAGAGAGAGAGAGAGAGAGAGAGAGAGAGAGAGATATGAGGGGTGTGTGATCCCTGAGGGAGGTCTGGCTCCCTCCCAGGCTTCCACAAGTGGGTGCACATTCTGGCTTGGACCAACCATTCATCTTGAAGAGTAATCCCCGCTGCAGAGTGGGGGAGACAGTCATATTAATTTGTACCTCTGTGATCTCATCCTCATTCGGGGAGCAGGGTATTTGTTACTGGAGGCGCTAATGGAGCAGTTTGCCAGCAATTTTCCCATTTCAAACAACATCTCAGCTGCTAATGTGGAATGGTTTGTCAGGTCTACCCATAACACAGACAAATCACTCTACAGGCAAAGGGAAGGGGGGCGGGGGGAGGGCCGGCAGTCAGGGGAGAAGAGCATCAGGACATCATTCCTGGCTGCTGGATGAAAAAAGTCTACAAAGGAGATGGCCGCGGTCCATTAACCATGCCTTTGTGCCCTGCTGAAGGGGAACGGGCAGGGTGCTTTGCAGGGAACATGGGCACAGGGTGGCTGGAAGGCTTGGGGTCAAGGGGCTTGGCGGATGAGCCCAGAGTGGCCCAAGAAAGCTGGCCATGCAGTCGCAGGCTGTGGACTGCTGGGTGCAGTCACCCCCAGGGGCAGGCTGCCCTGACAGAGACTCTCCAAGGACATTCTTGTTTTCCAGCTGGGTGGAGCATTCACCAGGGATTTCTCAGCCAAGGCAGGGCTCTGTGGTGTCTGGGGCTGCCAGTCAGGTAGTGGATGTTCCCCGGGAATCCCGTGGTTCAGCTGCTACTTTGGCCAGAGGCT
This sequence comes from Nesogale talazaci, assembly GCA_004026705.1. Taxonomy (NCBI): domain Eukaryota; kingdom Metazoa; phylum Chordata; class Mammalia; order Afrosoricida; family Tenrecidae; genus Nesogale; species Nesogale talazaci. The sequence goes on along the minus strand of PVJH01012015.1, from coordinate 17,825 downwards.
TGGCACCATTGGACAGAGCCTCGGCCTGGAAGGATGGCAACCTGCTCACTTTGAAAGGAGGCTCTGCAGGCCCAGACTCAACCTCACCAAGTCTCGCTTTTCTCATGGTCAAGGACTGATTGCCCCTGGAGGGGTAATTGCTGAGTGAGACAATCTGCCTAAAACACTTAGCCCAGGGCCTGGAATGTAATAAGTGTTTAATGCATATTATAGCTTATTGTTGTCACCACCCAGCCTCTCACTGAGTCAGGCCAGCGTTGGGCACATACAGTCTGCTGGCAGTGCGTGGAAGGTCTGAAGAGGAGCCCAGAGCGGGCCACAAAAGTTGGCCACATGGTCTCAGAGGTGATTTTTGATACCTGATTCCACGAGCCCCATCATCTGGGGATAAAGGGACGCCCAACCCACAATGGCCCATCACCAATAAAAACCTATTCTGATGAGTTCCCCTTTTTAGGGTCTCATGCTTGGAGGTCTATTATTTCTTTTAATCCTCAGGTTCAAAGAAAAGCAGTGCTGGCCTTGGTTGGTGGGGGAGAAAAATTCACCTCAGGATCAAATCACTTCTCCAAAGTCGCAGAGCAGAGTGCTGTCTGTTCCATCTGGTAATCACTGCCGCTGTCTCTTGTCCAAGACAGAGAAAAGGAGGCTCCAGTGGAGAGTGAGTTCTCTGAAGCCATGGAAAGGGTTAGGGGATAGAGATGGCAGTGATGATTCTGCCTGGCCTTGCAGTTTCTGCAGAAGTGAAACTCACACACGTGTGTGTGTGCATGCATGTTACACATACAGTCTCAGGGTTTTGCACAGAGCTCAGTAGTTCAGACTGTAAAAGGGATGTGATACAGCCTCCTTACAGTCAGGGGGTGGCGGGGGGGGGGGTGTCAGTAGAAAGGGCACGAAAGGAGCAGTAGCATCAGCACAAACTGTCAGATTTAGGGACCCGTCAGCAGCCAACAGCTGGTTCCCGTCTCCCTGGTCCGCCCGCGGCTCTGTCTTTGCCTGGCAAACATTCTTTAGGCTGCAAACGGATTTCCTAGAACCAGCTTCAGAACGATCATGCAAATCAAGCACCAGGGCAACTTCCCGGACCAGCAAAGACAGCGGGGACACGTCTGATGGGGCTTCTGGCCATTCACTCTCCATATTGACTTGCCCGAGTTCCTCGCGTGCCTTGCCGTTTGCAAACACGTGACTGCACACAACGTATTTCTAGCAACGCCTAAGTCAACGCATGCCGGGAGGAATGACAGGGCCATGGCTTGCGGGGCGCCCGGCTGTCAGTCCCCTTAGAAGGTTGGTCCTGGGGCTGGGATGAAACCTGCACGGTGGTGGTGGTGACGGACAGGCACCGTTTACGATGGGCATTTTCTATGTCATACACACTGGCCCAACTTAGTATCCTTAATGGGATGGTACAGCAGCCATTCTTGTCAGCACCCCCACTTTCCATGTGAAAAACCTGTGGCTCTGAGAGGGAAGTCTGCCCATCGGGAAGGTAGGAGATGGCAGGATCTGGACTGGACTCTTGATCAGCATGGTCTTCATGCCGGAGGTGGGACAGCTCGCTGGACTGCTTCCCCCAATAGAAGCTGCCTTGCTGGTGTTTAACCACCATCATCTTCATGCTTTCCCATGGTCCTCACTTTCCCCGTGACTTTGGAACTCTTGTCAAGAGACCGTTTCTGTCGGAGAAAGGTAAAGCTCTATCTTGCCCCAAAGTCATCCTGGGTCATTTGGTGGTGACCAGACAAGAGCTCAAGGTCCTGATGCTTCCCTAACTCTGGACAAGGGCAGAAAGGAAGGCCTCCCCACAGGGGTAGGCCCTTTCTGAACTCTCCTTTTCTCCGCCTTTGTTCTGGGAGGTTCTTCAGACAGCCAGCACACGCCAGGCACCGCCGAGCTTCTGAGCTTGCCTCATACGCATAGATGAGGGGCGGGCACCTGGTTGACACGAGCGATACCTAACTCCCTGTCTACACATCATCTAGCGCAGCCTGTGAACGCAGGGGTGGGCAGAGCCAGGCTTGCGATCATTCTTACCAGCCGTGCCCAGGTCCCAGATGAGAGCACAGCAAGGGCAGCAAGAGCCATCCATCTGGCAGGCTGTGTGGGTACCTAGGTGCAGAGGCATCCCCCCAAAACCCCATCTTATAAAAAAAATGAAGAGTGGGATGGGAACTTGAAATCGACCTCTAACGTCCTCTATTCCCAGGTGAGAAACCTCTCTGGGGTTTGCAGATGGCGTTCAGATGGCTGTATACACGGCGCTACCTTTCTGCACGTCGTGCCATTCAATCGTCACCAGGAGTCTCTCGGTCTCCCACTGTGCCAATGGAGAAGATGTGCCCCACAACAGGACTGAGCCTGTCATGTACACCCACGGCTTGTTTACTCCTGGCCTCTGTGCCCTAGCCAGGCACATGCACTGTTGGTAACACCCAGGGGCTACTGGAGGGAGAGGCTTGGTCTGGTTAAGCAGGCAGCTCCTCACTGCTGGTGGACATGGGGCTGAGGTGAGGCAGGCTGGAAAGCAAGCTGTTTTTCCCTGGATGCTTTCACAACTGACTTGCCATTGGGGAAGGAGTTTCGTCCCCATCAGCCTGATAGACCAGCCAGAGCAGTGGACACGGGGCCAGGTCAGAGGGCACTGGGAAGGAGGTGTGAGTAGAGGCAAAGGGGCGGTGGGGGTGGTTTTCTAGATTAAGACGAGCTCTTAGGACTTTAAGGTCCAAGGAGGATGTTATGAAGACCACTGAACAGAGGTCTTCCTATTCTGGCCTTTCCCAGAATCTTTCACTGCCTGAGTCTGGAGCCAGTTCATGGAAACATCTGAGAGCACAGCTGATGGCGCTTAGTTTCAAGGATGTTCTAAGGAAGAAAGCGCTTTTTAGGGGTCCTGGTTCTGTTCTGTGGGGAATTGAGAGAACACGTGTACACACATGTGTACACACACACACACACACACACACACCCGAGGAGCTATTTCAGCTTTGAAGCAATCTCAGGTGGGCTCCCAGGAGGTTTGCAGGAGATTCCCCCCTGAAAACTCTCCAGGGGAAGGCACTCAGGAGAGTGGCCAGTGGCTGAGGATTGCGGGCTGGGATATGGGCAGCAGGCAGGCTGGTATGGTGCCAAGTTTCCTTGAGGGGAAAGTGTGCAACTGGGTGAGACAGGGGCCTGGGCAAGAGGGGACTGTCCACCGTAAGTGAGGAAGTACAAGCCAGAGGTCTTTGGGATAATACAGCAGCCACGGTCCACGCACCTGGAGCCTCGTCTGTGGCTCTGGCCCCTGCTTCTTTCTCCTCTCTCTGTTGCTCAACCATCTGCTTTCCTTTCCCACTGCTCAGAGATACACCTTACAGTGACTTCAGAATCCAGGTGGCCAAAGCTAAAGCGCTAACCAAAAGGTCGGTGGGTTTCAAGGGAGCAAAGACCTGACGACCTGCTCTGATAAAGATCACAGCCTAGAGTACCCAACATGGGCAGGTCGACTTTGTCCTGGAGGGTCCCTACGCACTGGGACCGCCTGGATGGCAGACAAACACACGGACCAGCACACAAGGTCGCTGGGGGCGAACTTTGCTGCCTGTCACAGCAAGCAACCTCTGCCGCCCCGTCTCTTTGACCTGAGGTAGCTCCACCATTGTCACCACGGAGGGCTGCCCCATCTGCCTCTGTTTCTCAGCTTCATTTAACTGCAGATGAGAACACAGCAAGTGCAGCAAGAGCGGGCCCCAGCCGGAGCCATCGTCTGGCAGCCTGTGTGGGGACCCAGGAGGAGAGGCCTGCTGACTACCCTGTCTGCATCCATTTCCCTTCTGATGAGCTCCAGTTATAAGGCAAGTGGCTGGTCTACTTGTGGGACCTGTTCTCTTCACCACAGCCCTGCGAGGACCTGATCTCACTTCATGAAACCATCAGCTGTGTGGGCTAGATTGCCCACCCCACTGTTCCAGACACAGTCTGCGGCACTCAGTTCACCTCCACAGGAACCACCTCAGCAGCCCCCATGCTTGACAGATGTGGAAACTGAAACTCAAGACAGTTATTTGGCAGTGGCTGTTGGACTGCAAACTGCAAGGTTGGTGGCTCAACACCCCCACCCCCCACCCCGCCCGCCACTCCTTGGGAGAACTAAGAGGCTATCAACCCCTGTAATGCTTTACAGCCTCAGAAGCACTGTAGACAACAGGGTAGTAAAAACAAACAATGGAGTTTTTTTTCCCTGAAGCTATGTATTATTTTTGTTTTATTTTGTTTTTTTGGGGGCATCACTGCCCTCTGATGGGAGTGGGAAGCCCAGCCTTGCTCCTGGAGAGCTGCTGCTGGATTTGAACCACCAAGCCAGTGGGGCACAGTCCCGCACTCAACCACTACGCCACTGGGGCACAGCCCTGTATTAAAATTTTTTAAAAAACAACCTTATCACCTTCAAAGTAATCTTCTTTACATTAATACATTTGCAAATCTGTGATTCCATTCTTGGAAACAATTTTCAAACGCTTCTGTTTGGATGGTGGACAGCACTTCCATTGTTTTTTTCCCTTTACTTTTTTTACATGGTCAGATCACTGTCCTTTCATGTCCCTCTTCTTTGGGAAACAGAAAGAAATCACACAGAGTGATGTCAGGTAAGAAAGGTGTGTGGGGCAAGAGAGGCGTGCTGCTCTTGACTCAACACTGGTGCACTGAGATGGCTGAGTGAACAGGTGCTTTGTCATGGCGGCAAAACCAGGCCCCTGTCTGACACAAATCAGGCCTTTGTTTCACACACTGTTACACAACAAGCTCCCAATGCACCACTGGTCAACATTTTCATCCACTGCAGAAGTTGACAGATGTCCAGAATGAGGTTTGTCATCAGGCACCTTTTAACCTATTTTGAATGATAAAAATCACTCATACACTTGAGTCCTTGTAAGCTGTGTTCAACATTACAACAGCTTCTGTGGCATTTTTCTCTAGCCGGAAACAATATTTCACAGTTGCATTCTGTTCTCTTAAATCAGTCATCGCAAAAAATGAGGTTCGAGCAAAATTGCTTTTACGAAAAAATCCACTGTGAACAGAGAGAACCTTCCCTGGTGATGCCACTGGGTGCATTAATTCAGAGCGAGATGCTTCATGCTCATCTACTGGGAAAATGTGTACTATGAAAGTTTCACTATATCCAGCACAATTCTGGTTTTGGGGGGCACTCCCTAATATTCTGTGAGTCAGAGTCAACCTGATGCCAATGGGTATTGACAAGATAGAACCACAGATAAGAGGTGGCCTACCTCAGTCCTGCTCTACATTTTCCCTGTTTGGAAATTTTTGAAATTCTCAAGCTGGGCACCTCATCCCCAGACTTCTTGATTTCCTTGGGTAGGAGATTATAGAACTTTTATTCTCACAAATAATCTGTGTATATATCACATACATATATACATAGATAGATAGGTATTACACGTTGGAAGGAGCTTCAAAAAATTCCTGGACAAATGGAATTAGAAGACTGTGAATTTTTGGAGCATGGGGAACATGGAGAATTCAGGACAGATGAGCCCTGCAGGACCAGAGGTGAGACTGGTGATACCAGGAGGGTAGAGGGAAGGTGGAGTAGAAAGGGAGAAGTGATCACAAGGTTCTATATATAACCCCCTCTCTGGACTACGAACAACAGGGAAGTGGGTGAAGGGGTTCATGAGACAGTGTATGACATGACAAAATAATGACAATTTGTAAATTATTAAGTATTCGTGAGGGAGGGAGTGTGGGGAGGGAGGGGAAATATGGGCAATTGATAACAAGGGCCTAAGCAGAAGGAGGATGTTTTGAGAATGATGATAGTAACAAATGTACACATGTAGTCTGCATACAATTGAGTATGATCAGTTGTATGAGCCCCAAATAAAATGATTTAAAAATATTGTGTATTTTTCTAAGAATTTGTGCAGGATTATATCACTATAGCTATCCTTTCTGTTTTCCTCCCCGCCTTTTAAACAGAGGATAAATATAAACGAGCGAACAACCTCTATAAATAGATAAGTAGCCTGATGCTATGAAAATAGAATTTCACTTGTCTGTCTAGTCACACAAAGGTTGGAGATCCGAGTCCAATTTGAGGTGACTTCCTGAAAAACCAGCCGCCGAGAGTGCAATGGAGGGTTAACTCTGACACCGGACAGTTGGTCTCCACCCAGCGGCAGCTGTACCCGCGCGTGCGCACACACACCTGACTCACGATGACCCTCAAGGACTGCGTAGAGCTGAGACTGTAAATCTGTACAAGAGTGGGTCGCTTAGCTTTCTCTGAGGAGCGACTGGGAGGTCTCAAAGCGGTGACCTCTGGGTTCAGCAGTAGCACCAAGCTGCCAGGGTTCTCCATGTGTCCACATGCATGCACACACACACATGCACACACACAGACTCCATTTTCCTTGGACTTTTTGGAGGTTCCTCATGCAAGTACATGTGTGTACATAGGTGTGTGCACGGTGATCATCCACTTAGATGTAAAGGGTATTTTTACACAACCGTAATAGAGTAAGGAAGTCCATGAATTCACAACAAAGAATACTACTTTAAATGGAATCTCTCCATGCAACGGAAGCATGCATTCCAGTGTCTTGTTTTTTCCTCATGTTCCCTCCATCAGGAAAATGTCCATTGTATCTGGAGGATCTTTAGTAAGCCCTAGTCTAGCTGTCAATGTTCCTTTTAAAGTCCAATGTCCAACCGTGAGCTCGTGAGGGCAGGTCCAGTCTGGCCACCTGTGGAGGTGGCAGCTGGGATTTCTCGGCAGAGGCCAGGGCTGTGTCTGCCTGTGAGGTCCAGGCAGGTAAAGCAGTGGGCTGGCCCCGAGCTCTCTGATCATGCTGGGGTTGGGGGTGATTGTAATAGTGGGTGGGAATGTCTTGGTGAATTCTCCAGAGAGAGGGCAACTCCACAGCTCGAGTGACAGGCACCAGGGGGCCTGGGGTGAGTCACAGTGAAACAAGACATTGTTGGACGAGCTGGTGCCTGAGGGTTGAGTGGACAGTGTGTGGCATCAGGCACAAGGCCTCCTAACTGACTAGCTTTTGTGGGGGGACGGGTGCCGAGGGGGCTAGAGAAGAAAGTTTACAGGAACTCACAAGGTGGTGGCAGAGTGGATGGAGAAAGGGAAGGAGGGACTAGAAGACACGTGCCCCTCCCACTCTAGCAGGGAAAGCCAGGGCACTTACTGACCTCGCCCCCTGGTCCCCTCCTCTGCTTCTGTGCCCCTGCCAGCCAGGGCAGCCTCTGACACACCAGGCAGTTCCCCATGCAGAGCCTGTGACGTGTTCCCTCGCCATTCAGACCCACTGTGCGTCCTTTTCTGGCTTCATTTGCCTCCTCTCCTTCCAACACAGTCCCCCAGGACTTCATTACAACCCAAGGGCAGAAGTGGTCAGTGTCTGCACAGAGTAGCCCGAGCCCAGAGGGTTCCACAGACACTTGCTGTCTGAGTGTAGGGCAGTGAGAGCCACACTCAGAGGCCTGCCCAGGAGAGCGAGGGTGACGTGTGGCTCTGACATCTCTCGATGCTTTGGCGGGAGGCTCTGTTTAACATGACTTTCACCAAGCAGCCAAAACTGGAGCTAGGACATGTAGACAGATGTCTTTCGAGGAGGGGAAGGGGAAGGTGGGGTAGAAAGGGGGAACCGATCACAAGGCTCTACATAGAACTCCCTTTCTGGGGACGGACAACAGAAAAGTGGGTGAAGGGAGACAGCAGTCAGTGTAAGACGTGACAAAATAATAATAATTTACAAATTGTCAAGGGCTCGTGAGGGAGGGGGAAAATGAAGAGCTGATACCAAGGGCTCAAGCAGAAAGCAAATGTTTTAAGAATGATGAGGGCAGCAAATGTACAACTGTGCCTGACACAGTGGATGGATGGATGGATTGTGATAAGAGCTGTACGAGCCCCCAATAAAGTGATTATCAACAACAACAACAGAGCGGCAAGCACCCTTCAGCTTGCATCTGTAATTCAACATCGACTGGCTGTGTGCTCCATCCAGAATCAGACATTCTCTGCTGACCACAGGAGGGGTGTACAGGAGGGAGCTTGTGGCCTAGCCAAGTTCACTGTAATCTGGGACCTGTGCACACTCACACAACAACGCACAGCCTTCTCTGAACCGACGGGGTACAAATCTGATGGGAAACGACGAGCAGCCCGACCCTTAGATAATGCCAGTTTGCCTTCCTACCCTTTAATTTTCTTCCTCCTCCTCCTCCACCTCCCAGGACCACCACCATCTTCACCTTCCAGAGCACTTGTGTGCCAAGGACTGCACTAAGCATTTCATAAGCAGTGTTTCATTTCATTTTTCACAAGGGCCCACGGAAAGTAATACTATCATCATCACATTATTATGGATGGGAAAACAAAGAAGGAAAAGGGAGCCATTACTTTGCCCAAATGACACAGCAAGTACATGGTAGGGCCAGCATCAAACCATAGAGCAGCTCTCGGGCTTGGATTGGCAAATGCTTCTGTTAAAGCCAGTGAGGGCCTGGTGTAGGCTTTGAGGGGCAAACGCCTCTTTCAGCTACTCAACTCTGCCCTTATGGCATGAAAGAAGGCACAGACGGTGCATCAGCTGATGAGCAGAGTGGTGTTCCCATAAAACTTTACTGGGCAAAATAGGCAGTGGCCCATTCGTTGACTGTACTCAGAGTCTATGTTCTGGACCACCTGAGCTCCAGACCCTGTGGGAAAGTCCAGACAGATGGAAACAGATCCCTGGCTGGTGTCGAGGGTCAGGTATACCAGCCCAACCTGCGAGCAGCCTGGTGGGGCCTTGGGTGAGCTCTCCAGGGACTGACGGGTGGCAGACAGGCACTTACATTTCGACGATGCCCTCGGGCAGGTTGGCAGGGATCTCTGTCAGGCCCTTCCCCCGGCAGTCCACGATGTTGTTACTGCAAGTGCAGGCTGAAGGGCAGGAGAGGGAGTGTGCGTTGCAGGTTGGAGGATCCGAATGGGGGCCTGTGGGTTGAACACAAGGGTCAGCTCAGAGCAGTGGCGGCTGCCCAGGATGCAGTCCTGCTTGATCTACTCTCCGAGAGAGAGAGAGAGAGAGAGAGAGAGAGAGAGAGAGAGAGAGAGAGAGAGAGAGAGAAATCATTCCCAGCTGACATCGCCTCACCTGGGAGACAGAACCGTCACTGGTGAAATATTCAGCCAAGAGACATGAGTGTGCCCTTGACCTTGCTATTTCTGTCTTCTCCCACCTGGGCTGTCAGCCCATCAGCCTGGGCTTTCAGCAGCAGAGCACACTCAGAGGCATCCTTGCATGGAGACATGCCCCTGGAATCCAAAGAGCACACAGGTCCCCTCTCTCAGGCACCTGGTGTCCAAATGGGACCCTGCGGCTTTTGGCTTTTTCTCCTACAGTGGATGCCGACTGTTTAGACACCCTCAGCCCTCCCCCTGGAGGCTGGGGTCACAGAGGTTCTCGACACCAGGGGGCAGGATGAAAGCGGCAGCGTGTCCCCATCTGGAGCACTGGTGCTGTCAACCTATCAGTGCCGCCATCAGCAGTGTCATCCGAGGGAGTTCATGTCTGGGAAACATGCACCCAGGACTTACCTCATCCAGAAAAAGCAACGAGATTACATCCAGTGTGTGTGTGGGGGGGAGGGGTAGAGGTGTGAACTCTTAATTTAGTTTGAGGTGAGAACCAGCTTGAATTTAATGTCCAGTGAGAACCCCCAAGACAAGGGCAGGGCAGGCAGGGAGCTGGTTTAGAACGGCACACCTCGAGAGACACAGACCACGGCTGTGGGGGTGAGCAGGACTGTATACCACACTGACAACAAACTGTCCCATGATTCTCAACTTCCAAGCGCCTCCATGCTGTTCCTCGGTGGGCATCTGGAATCCTCCCAAAGAGCAGCAGTAAATTCAAACATTTTTAAAGACACAACACCTTCCTCAAAGCCAGTAACAAACATGGGGTTAGATGTGTCTATGCAGATGCTGTGGTCCAAAAGGCTAAGTGTTCCCAAGCCCTCCCTGCAACCCTGCTGGATCTAATGCAAATCCTCTGAAGCTACTGAATGGAAGCTTCTCTCCTGTCCTCCTTCTTTCAGGTGACAAAGAAGACCCACCGAGGAAGGTTCCTGTTGGGGGCTGGGCAAGGGAGTCAGACAGAGACAGCCTAGGGGCATTTGGCTTCCAGTGAGGGAGCTTTGGGACTGCAGAAGCTCCCCACAGAAAGGCATCCTGCCTGCCCAGCCCCCAACAACAAGGGTGTGAGTGCACCCGGCAAAAGCCAGGGAGAGTTGCTGCATCTTCCACTCGGGCAGCATCAGGCACCCACGCAGGTCTGCTGGACTGCTGCCTCCCCATCCCCAGTTCCTGAGGGGGTTGGCTGGTTACCCTTCTTGGATCAGCCAGAGTCACTTGGATGGCAGGCCAAGAGCAAGACGGGTGAGGAGAAGCACAGGGAATTCCCAGGCTCACCTCGGCAAGGGGGAGGCAAAAGGGAGTGTTTCCAAGGGGGCACCACTGACTTCGGGGTAAAAGTCAGGCCAATCAAACCAGACCAGCATGTGGCCTTGAGCCTGTGGGCACCTGCCAGGGCTCTTGCTGGATGGGAGTGGTTTTGCTGGCAGTGTGCACCACATGTCAAGGGGTGTTGTTAAGGAATAAAAGGAGAAGAAGAAGAAAAGACTTTAGAAAGGAAGCAGGAACCGGGTCACTAACAACACCTTGAATTAAGCAGAGCGAAGGAAAGTAATTATAGCCTTTCTCCATTCCCCACCTGTCACTGCCTCAACCAGGCAGTCTGGTTGGGAGAAGACAACAGTGTCCTTGGGTTTAAACACACTCTTCAGGTTTAAGGCGGGGACGAAAGGCGGGTCTGCTTTCCATGGAGAACACTCCAGCTAACCCATGCTGCTCAGCCTGGTGCCTTTCCTGCTGGGTCTCCCCTGCTGCCTGAGATTCTCTCTCTGAGCTCACGGGCTCTGGACAGCCTGAGACCCGACGGTCAATTCTACCGGGGCAGCCACCCTGCTTGCCTCATCCACTGGGGCATCCCCAGGGTCATTAATGTGGCCAGGCACAGAACAGGGACTTGGAAACACACACTTCTGGAATTGAGCCAGAAGTCTGGACATCATGCTGGAGCCTCTGGTGGCTAGAGAGGGGACCGGTCCTGCTGGGAGGGCCCCACAAGGTAGGCTGCACAGTCTAGGTTCTTTGGGAAAAGGGCCAACCACGTGATTGAGTGGTCACAAGGAATAACTGACTGCTGACAAGTGATAGGGACCCAAGTGTGTCTGAGCAGGACAGGGAGCCATGGGGCTTTCGAAGGCTGACCCTTTTGGAAGTAGATTTCCAGGACTCCAGCTGACAGCAGAGCAGGTCACTGTCTGTGCTGTCTAGAGGGAGAAAGGCCCCTCACTTTGACGCTCCCTTCTCCCCCACAGTTCTCAGGGCTGGCAAAGGCCATTTGCTGGGCAGCTGGGCTCCCTATCAAGAGGGTCACATGTTTTAGGCATCCCATGGAGACCTTTGAGCTGGTCCAACCTTCCCTGTCTCTCCTGGGCACATGTGGGTAGAGAGGATTTGAGGGCAGTGCATTTCCAGGGCAGACCAAGAAGGGGGGCAGCTACCTTTCTGCCAGCATACTACTTGACTCTGTGTCAGGAGGCAGAGAGGTATACAGGGTGTTTCTAGCAGGACTTCTTTGACGAGAGGGCTGTGCGTGCCCTTCTGCACATGTGCTCACGGGCTGCCACGCCTTCCTCTCTCAGCAAACCAAGGCCCGAAGGGATAGAAAACCGATGGGACAGGATGACAGGCAGAGTCCTAAGAGGCTCCACCACCCACTCAGAAGGGCCCAGAGCCCTGCCAGTCCCACATCCATCTTCACCGCGGTGCCCATGCCGCCTGCTCCAAGCCCCATGGTAGTGAATGGATGGACGACCTCCATTCAGGCAGAAGGAGGTTCCTGCCCAGCCAGGGAGGAGGGAAGAGGAGCCAGGTCCCTGTTTCTCCTCCCGGGTGGGGGGGGGGGGGAGGGTCTGCCATCCCTTTTCCAAACCACAGACACTCCTTCAGCTCTGGAATCTCATCTGGAACCAGATTTGCCCAATGAGGAGGGAAGCAGTATGCTTAGCTTCTGATTTCTCAAAAGACTCCTTGGATGGGCAATGTGAGGAGGATGGACGTCCCAAGGGCAGAGATCCAGGCAAGGAGACAGCGGCCTTTCTTGATGCCTCACTCATCACGAAGGGGGACTTCCCACTGGGGGAGCACTCAGTGATCAGGAGCAGGGGGGCATGGCCGGCCAAACTTCTACGGGACATCTCTATGGTTGCTGGCATGGGCACTGAAGTGACCAGCGCCTCTCCAGTTCTGAGAGAGGAGAAGAGACAGAGTGGGGACTTGGGGTGCCTGCTTTCCCCCAGGTGCTCCTCTTCTCTGCTCCCCACCTGGTTGGCACATGGGGATACCTGTAATGGGGACAGTGAATGTTCTTCTTGGCCCAGGGAAGCAGGATGAAGATCACAGAACTTCAGAGGGGACACTGTGCTGAGCAGGCTGACAGGCATCGTGGTCTCGCACGCCAGAGCAGCTGCCCCTGACTGCATGTTGCCTATGTGCCAGGCCCTGCCTCATGCACGCGGCCGCCACCCCTGCATTTGGTTTTCATGGAACCGTGAGGGGCCCTACATGCTTGCCCTCGTCAGGATGGAGAGGCTGACGGACAGGAGGAGAAGTCAACTGCCCAGGATGGCAGAGCTCAGACATCATCCTCTTCTAACTCTGAGTGCGGGGCACTTCCAAACACCTGCTTTGCCAGAAAGATACCCCCACCTTACGCCTCGCCTTATTGGGGTGAGAACCACCGGCGTCTGGGGACTTGAGGAGGGAGGCTGCGTGGGCTGAGGGCAGAGGCTCGGCTGCTCAGAGGAGCACAGCACACCTGGGGCTGGAGGGATGCCACCTTCTTCTCTCCGTCTTACAAAACTCCAACCTCAAACTCCACCCATACAGCGCACAGTCAAAAAACCCAAAGGCCTCATGAGCATGGAAAGAAATTAATTCCATTATTCAAATTAAGCATCCCTGATGGCCTCTGGCCTTTCAAGAGCCAACAACAGACTGCAATGACAATGGGACTCAAACAATGATGATGAGAATACAGATGAATGCGATTTAAATACCAGAGGCACGGTCATTTTGGAACGACTAAATAAACCTAATAATCTCATTCCGGCAATGTCCAATTATGGTATTTTAATTAAAACCTCCTAAGGAGATGGGCTGCTAGTCATGGCTTACCTTAATTATCTTCCTACTTAGTAACTAGTCTCAAATTAAAGAGAGAGAAGGGTGAGGAAAGTTTCTGGTTTCCAGGAGATAAACCTATTTCAATTTTAGTAATAAATGAAAAAAAATGTTTACTGAGAAGTGATCAGTATCCAGCAATGCTCTAGAAATTGGGGCACCTGAAAAGATATTTCAAGTTGCTGCTTCTCGCTGGAAGAAAAGATGAGTCTTTCTGAAAAGAGATCTTTCATTCTTAAGTCGTAGGGGGTCAGTTGTGAAGTGATGGAATAGTTGTGGGCTGGCAGTAGTCATTCAAAGGGAAAGAAAACTGGTGCAAGAGATTAAATATGTAACTACCAACAGCAAGGTGTAAATTACACCCTATAGAAACACCTTTCTGAGGAAGAACTGATCACAATGATCTATATATACCCCCTTCAGTGGGTGAAAGGAGATAGCAGTCAGTGTAAGACATGAAAGATGAATAATAATTTATACATTATCAAGGGTTCATGAAGAAGGGAGGTGGGGGGGTGACAGAGGGGAAAAATGAGAAGCTGAACACCAGTCTGTGTGGTCACAAGGTGTCGAAGAGATCAATTATCAGGCATCAAAGAACAAAAAAATCAAATCACTGTGTGCTCACCTTCCCCATATGATCACTGAGGACAAATGGGGGCATAAGCAAATGTGGTGAAGAAAGCTGATGGTGCCCGGCTATCAAAAGATATAGAGTCTGGGGTCTTAAAGGTTTGAAGGTAAACAAGCAGCCATCTAGCTCAGAGGCAACAGAGCCCACACGGAAGAAGCACTCCAGCTTGTGTGATCACAAGGTGTTGAAGGGATCAGGTATCAGGCATCAAAGAACAAAAAACATATCATTGTGAATGTGGGGGAGTGCAGTTTGGGTACCAAAGACTCATCTGTAGGCAACTGGACATCCCCTTACAGAAAGGTCACAGGGAGGAGACAAGACAGTCAGGGTGCAGTGTAACAACAATGAAATATACAATTTTCCTCTAGTTCTTAAATCCCCCCCCCCCCCAATTATTGTGATCTCAATTCAACCTTACAAATCTGACTAGACCAGAGGATATACACTGGTACAGATAGGAACTGAAAACATGGGACAGATGATCCCTTCAGGACCAGTGCTGAGAGTGAAAATACGGGGAGGGTGGGGGGAAAGGTAGAAAGGGGGAACCGATTACAGGGATCTACATATAACCTTCTCCCTGGGGAATGGACAACAGAAAAGTAGGTGAAGGGAGATGCTAGAAAGTGTAAGATATAACAAAATAAGGGAGGGGGAGCAGGGAGAGAGGGGGAAACATGAAGAGCTGATACCAAGGACTCAAGTAGAAAGCAAATGTTAGGGGAATGATGATGGCAACAAATGTACAAATGTGCTCGACACAATGGATAGGTGTATGGATTGGGATAAGAGTTGTACCAGCTCCCAGTAAAATGATTTCAAAAATTGAGAAGCTGACATGAAGGACTCAAGTGGAAAGAAAGCATTTTGAGAATGATGATGGCAACAAATGTACAATTGTGCTTGACACAATAGATGTACATATGAATTATGATAAGAGCTGTATAAGGCCCCAATAATGTGATTTAAAAAGAAAAAAAATCCTTTTTGATGAAGGTGCCAGGGAATTGACACATGGAAGATAAGTCTTAGAATTCAAAGCCCAAAGCGGACCTTTGAGGTTTTTTGGGGGAAAAAGTCTGACAACTCATGCCTGAAGGAGAGTTAGTGGTGGAGGCGGACTTTGTGTCTCCATAACTCACGCCTGGAGTCCATTCTGACCCCTACAGACCCTGCTGCACACGGGGCCACGACTTTAAAGCTTTATGGGAGGCGAAAGCCTCATTTTCCTCTTGGGCAGAGGCAGATGGCTTTGAACAGCGAACCTGGGGATTAGCAGCCCAACGTGTAAGCCACCTCCTCTGTTATCACTGCAGGCTATGGTAAAGCTCACATCTAGCTCAGGCAACCAGGACCCAGAGCCATGGACCACAGACGCTACTAGACCTAGAACCTTTGCCTCCTTCATCTTGAAACAATAAAAGTCAGTCATGCAATGAGATAGATAAATCGTTTCCAAGAAATAAAGACTTTTTCTTCACCGTGGTGAAAAAATTCCCCAATGGTGTCTGTGGAGGAAGAAAATGAGTGCCTTCCGTCGGAAGCGTAAAGCTGACAGAGGCGACGGGTTTGACTAACGCGCACTGCTAGCACATTTCTGGGTGAGTGGACTGATAAGGAACCCGTGGCAGGACTTCTGGGGTGGCGAGGTGGGGCTGCAGACAGCTGCCTTTAATTCAAAGGAGATATCAGGGGCTCGGCAGGCAGGGCCCTCACAGGCGGAGGGAGATAAAAGACCCTGCCTTTTCCAGACCCTGTGCTGGACAAATTTCTCACTACCCATGACTCTAGGAAGGTTTCCTTTGCCCGCTTTGACAGGAGCCTCTGGTGAAGGAGCTGCAGGGATGGCTTAATTGGGACCCGAGCCCCTCTCTCCTTTCTCCGAGCAGAGCGCCTCTATGCTTCAAGAGCCCCATGGCCCTTCTTTGCCTGGGGAACTCCGAAGGGAGGTGTTTGGAGGAGGCACACTTGTGGTTTCAGACAGCGCTCAAGCACACAAATGGGCCCCGCAGACCAGCTGCGGTCCAAGTGAACAGGGAAGAACCGGGCACCTGGTTCTTAAGGCTGCCCTGGAAGAGGCAGATCACCACAGCTGTCTGCCAACAGACCTCTGTGGGTTCAACCTGCCCACCTTTCAGTTAGCGGTGGAGTATGGCACCTGTGCCAGCCAGGGGCCCCTGACACCCACAACTGGGTTCCTATCAAACAGCCTCCCGGGTTCACACAGGGGCTTTGCTGGCATGGGCGTGGCGGGCCTCTCTCTCTGTGTCTGGGTGGGGTGGTGGTGGTGGTGCTAGTAGTAAAAGTGGGTTGACCTGTTCTTCATAGGGGCCCCTTCCTTATTTTCTTCTCTAGGAGGCGCAGGGAGTGCTCTGTCAGCTGTGGAGCATCTGCTTTGTCACACAGCCCTGCAGTACTTTCCTCCCCAGCCAGCCGGGACAGAGAGGTGCTTGTGGAGGGCGTGCACTTCTGCCTCAGGGGCTTCAGTGCTCCCGTGTCTCCCTAGCTCACGACATCAGACTTGAATGTCTCCAGAAAGCATCCTTTCTGATGCTCTATCCCCCAGCTCCCCTCCATGACACCTTGATTAGGAACCCAGGAGCACAGCAGTCAAAGTGGTCGGCTGCTAAGGAAAAGGTTGGGAGTTCAAATCCCCCTGCCCATCCCGGCTGCTCTGCAGAAGAAAGATGTGGCTGTCCACTCCTGCCAGATGACAGCTTTGGGAGGAAGGCCTACTCTGTCCTCTGGGCTCAGGATGAGGGCGCAGTGGACTGAGGGGCGTGGGTTTGGGGTTTTGACAGCTTAGTCAAATCTTTCCAGAGCTCCAGGTGCACAGAAGAAAGCCCAGAATGTCACCCCCTGAAATTTGGACCAAGGGGAGAGGGTGGCAGCATGGATGGGCTGGCATGGTGGCGCCTGGAGTCCATGGACTATATTCTCATGTCCTCACCAAACACCTGGCTTCTTATGAACAGCTCTGAGGAACCTCCCCAGTTAAGGTTAATTGCTGCAAACAGGATTTACATTTTATGCTGCGACACCTAAGACGCTCCTGAGTAACCTCCTGTTAGCCTTGCTGTTACTGAGAAGGTTCTCCAAGGAGGGGGGTTATGTGGAGCCTCCCCTGTTCAAGAAGACGCATTCTGAGTCCCCCGGGCTTTGGATCCTGTCTGTGAGGGACAGACGACACCTTGCCACTCCCAGGACGGGAAGGCGCTTTCTGGATAAAGTGGCAGCATGTTTTGGCACTGTGTTAAGCTCAGCACCCACCTATAATGATGTGTTTTAGCAATCGCTCTAATTAGTTTCTCTCACTCGCTCTTGGGTGACTCCTGCACTCTATAATTATTTCCTTCACGGGCACTTATGCCGATATGGTACCCTCTGCCTCATAATTACTGTAATTAGAGTCGCTCTATTTGAATCTGGTGCCAGTGTGATCAACGGTTTTATTTTATTTTTTGATAAGTGGTTTTATTCTACGTGTTTGATGGTGAGTGATTTCTAAGTGGGCATCAGTAGGACATTATCGAGGTACTGCTAGGAGACATGTAAAAATGTTTTTGGATAACAAATAACTTGATGGCGTTCGCCGCACGACAGGAGGCATCCGTGGGGAGCAGGCGGAAGTTAGATTCTGGGAATTTCCTTGCGTGTCACCCACGTGGCTGAGGGCAGAGGAGGGTGAGGGGGCCGCGCTGGTGGCACTTGGGCTCTGTCAACACTCTACTCTCAAAGGGGACAGAAAGGGGGGAGCAGTGCCCACAGGAACAAGTCCTCTGCTTTCCTTGCTGGCTCCTGCCCAGGGTCGAGCGCGCCCCCTCCAGGACGGGTCTCTGAGAGAGGCTGTCCCCGAGTCCATAC
>PVJH01012014.1:0-66011 GCA_004026705.1 Nesogale talazaci | reverse complement strand
ATCACTCTGAATCAGAACTGACTTGATGGTCTCTAACAACAGCAAAATCATCCATATCTCTGATGAGAAATTAATTAACAAAAATTTCCATAAAGAATGAGCTTTTTTCAACTTATGAACAAAGCAATATCCTTAATTTATTGAGGGAAATACCAAGCACAAGGGAAATTTTATAATTTGTAGTAGGTATTTCAATGCATAACTAAACATCTTTTGGGTATCTGGTACTTGAGTGTGTGAAACATGTGAAAAGCATTTAGAAGAATGGAAATTCTGGAACATTTCCTTAGACTCCTGAGGAAATTGTACGTGTCAGTCATTCGAATAAAACAAGGGAAGGCTTCCTACTTTAGCGTCAGGATAAGTGTGTACCCTTTCACCAGACTTACTCAGGCAAAGTTGATACACTCATTACAAGGTCAGCAGTCTGAAACTACCAGCTACTCTTTGGGAGAAAGACGAGACTTTATTTCTGTAAATCTTTACGGCTTCTGAAATCCAAAAGAGCAATTCCACTCTGTCCTATAAGATTGCTATGAATCAGAATTGATTTATGGCAATGAAAATTTGTTGTGGATGTTTTGTGCTAAGCAAATACTCCTAGAAGTTGGACTATATGAAGAAGAATGAAGCATTGGGATTGGAGGAATGCTTAGTAACAATCTGTTAGGCTAAGTTGTCTAGCAAAACAAAACCAGTGACATTTATGTATGCATGTACATAGATATGTAGATATGAAAAAACTTTATATTCAACAAGTAATCATATATCAAGCAAGCATCTGCCCAGTCCACCTTAAGTCCATCCTAGCCAAAGCTCTTCTTGTGTGGGTTCAGAGAGCTGTGGATCTAAGGTTAGTGGGAAATGGCAGGGAGCTGAGAGCTCTCCAAGCCACTCAGTGCACCTGAGACTGTAGCTGGATACAGGCACACAGTCCCAGAAAGCAGGAGGGTGAGGGGAAGAGAGAAAGGAGGGTGAGGGGCAGAGAGAAAAGATCACACTCCCAAAGAGGCATCATTGGGCTGGACAAGTTGGACTCTGCACCTACACTTTTATAAATATTCAAGTTGACATAAAATCAACCACACTCTGCAATATCCATATGAAACCACTCTGCTTCCAGTCCTTCTCCATCACTTGCTGATGAAAATCAGACTGCAACCACCAGTATGGATTTGGAACGCAATGTAAAGAAACTCAAATCCTTATAACTGCACAAATAGGTACCATGATGATAAAGAGAGAGAAAAGTGGAATTGTCAAGGATTGTCTTTCTTAGATCCACAATCAATGCTCCTGGAATCAGCTGTGAAGCCCTAAAGGGACATATGAATTGCATCTAATAACTCTGGGACAACGTGTTCTTTAAGGTGTTAAAGAACAAGATCACTTAGAGGACAAAGGTGCCCCTGTCTCAAGCTATGATAATTTCTTTCTTTTCTTTTTTTTCCCCACATCACTTTCCTGGTGGGAGTAGGAAGCCCAGCCTTGTTCCTGGAGAGCTGCTGCCAGATTTGAACCGTCAACCCTGAGGGCTGCAGTCCGGCACACAATCATCAGGGCTCAGTGAAGTTATGATATTTTCAATCTCCTCACATGCATGGACATTGAATAAGGAAGACTGAAGAAGAATCAATACATTTGAGTTATGGTGTTGGCAAAGAATATTGAATATACCATGAGTTGTACCAGATACACAAATCTGTCTTGGAATAATTATGACTAGAATGCTACTTAGAAGCAAAGATCTGCATTTGCATGTTTGAATATGTCATCAGAAGAGATCAATCCCTGGAAAAGGACACTCTGCTTGGTAAAGTAGTAGGGTATTGAAAATGAGGAAGGCCTTTGGCAGGATTGACTGGTATAGTGAGTGGCTGCCACACTGGGCTCCAAGATAAAGATGATCGTGTGGATGGCACTGGATGGAGTGCTTAGTTTGTTCTGTTGTACGTAGTAGGATCATTCTGAGTCGGAACCGACTTGAGGCCACCTCATAACCACCACCGCCACAACAGGCAGTCAACGTTTTCCAAACTACTAGCCTGTGGGCATCTTGTTTCCCTCAATGTGGCGAATGTGCGCCTCTCCACAGGACTGACTCCAGGTCTTCCTTCAGATGTGAGTTTTCTATGGCATCCTGTGAAAGATTGACAATGCCTCCTCCTTCTTCTTGTGTCATTCTGCAGCAGAAGACCTGCACCAGGGTTTACTTAGTACTTGTCAAAATTTCAAATGCCCAGGTTTATATTCATAAAATAAAAATTCTCTCTCAAACAAAATACATCACCCTGCATTTTCCTGCAACATTTTAATTTTATTAAGACTTTTTAATATACTGTTATATTGATGTAGATTTAGAAGTGGAGATAGATATATAGACAGAGAGGTCCATGTGGTTGTATCAAAAGGAAAACATCCTTGCTAAATATGCAGAACACCATTATTAAATAAACAGGGATTTGTAGATTCAATGATATCAAAGGGACCATTATGTATATTCCAGTATGATTCTAGCTGCAGTTTTGTACTTAGGTGGCATTATAAAATGACTAACTTTAAAGCTAATCATTATAAAAGGACTGAAACTGAAAAAGCATGCTATAATAGTGCAAGAGGTTATTAACTACCATATATTAAAGTCTTAGAATGAAAATTGCAACTTTCCCTTCAATTTCCTCCAGTTCTATCTTTAAATAATCAAGTCACTTTTACTATGAGATGATTTAAACCTAATTGAAATTAATTTATGACAAAAGATTGGCATCTGGCTTCAAATGACTGGCATTTCAATTCTGATCAGAATAGCTACAATGTGTTAAAGGTCGTCCAAAAAGTGAATAGGGAATATTTATCACATCTCTGCACATTTTATCTTCTTAAAATGTTTTCTCCTTCCTAAATTCCTAATCCCCTCATATACTCTTATATGGACATGCTTTTTGGAAATTCATAATTACAGATTTAGAAAGTGTTTAACTTTTTAATCTTAATTTTATTGATTCAAACACCTGACTAATTTCCAAAATGTCACACAACTCGAAATGTTTCTTTCATCGAGACTGTAGGTGGTTGCTTCATCTTCTATATCTATCTTGTGCTTCTGCATCAGCTGCGTGATCTCTGGGAAGCAAAGTGAAGCAGTGCTCCCTCTAATGGTTCTGCAGCACAGACTCCTTAGAACGTCAACACAGTTCTGATGCTGAAAGATAAAATCGTGGTTTTTTAGTGGTTTGTTTAGCATCTTTGAGACAAGAATAATATAAACAAGCACCTTCCCTATCAGATATAAGAAAAGTCAAGTAAATCCTGTTGTGGGAAAACTTCCTGGACCTTGAGGCCCTTAGCAATTAAATATCTTTCTTGCTGTCTCTAGGAAATGTGTTTCATCGGATTCTTGATCCATCAATCTAATTTCAAGAGGTCGGCAGAAGGAAATGGTGTTTTCAGCCTGAAGAGAATATTAAGGATGAACAAGGCTGTGAAGGTATTAATACACCAGTCTCTGTCAAGTGGAGCCTGACAAATGGTGATCCATTTCTATGTCAACACGGTGCCCCAGGAAGTTTCAATGCCTGATGTTTCAGAAGCAGATGGCCGTCAAACTTCTTCTGTGGCACCCCTGGGTAGATTTGAACTGCCAACCTTTTAGATGGCAGCTGAGCACATTAACTATTAACACACACACGCACACCCCACCCTGGCACCTGGGACTTCTCTTAATACTTTATTAAAATGCAAAAACAAAACATTGTCCTTGAGTTGATCCCGAGGCATAGGATGGAGGAGAACTGCCCTTTCTTCCAAGGCTGTCACATCTTTCTCCCTTGTAGTGACTAGTAGTTTTAAACCCCTTACCTTGAGGCTACAGCCCAACATGTAACCCACCACACCCCCAGGCCTCTGTTCTTGAAGTTCCATTGGTTATAAAAGTAAATGTGACCCCTCCATCCTCCCTCCAGTGTCCTCGGAGCCTAGCACAAAAGCTGCACTAGAGTGTGACTACTTGATTAGTTGTGGAAAGACTAGTCAAATTAACACATCCAAACCTGTTGTGGTCCAATAGCAAAAGCTTTCAAAATTATACTGCACATTAACCTTTAAGGGAAAGTTGAGGTTTAGGGACTCCGTGTGGGACTAAATGGCAGGGTACAAGGCAGGACAGGCAGGAGACCGGTTGTGCTACATGTGCAGGTGAGAGAGGATGACAGACAAAGTAGGCACCCTGTGCCGTGAGAGAAAGGGATGCTAGCTAAGGAGCTTGGCATCAACTTGTGAGTGGAAGGCAGCAGGAATTTGTACAAAGTCAAGTGTGACGCAATAGGATTATTTGCTGAGCTGAGGTGTACTGGTAGAAGAATTACTGGGGGTGAAGTTAGACGAGTGAGACCGTCAAGTGATGCTATGCAGGAAGCAGATGAACATGGAAGAGTTAAGAGTTATAAATTGTACATTGAAAGTCACCCCAGTAAAGGAATATTTGTAGCAAAATTCATGGTAGGAGAATTTCTGTTTCTTTGGAAAACGAGTAACTTTTCAATACTGGAAAAGCTATTAAGTAGTTTAACTGAGTAAAAAAGTATTAATGGCTGGTTCGGATAGATTAACCCAGGGTTTTTTTTAACCCATGTTTTTTAAAATTGAAAATAACTGAAGTTTTTGTTCATAATCTAATACTCCTATCATGTAGACCAATAGACAGAGTCAAGGCACTCAGAGGGCATATGAGTAAAAGTATGGACTCCCAGATCAATGTTCACGAGGCAGAGTGAGGTGAATGAGTGGCTGAGTGGTGGAATTTTTGTATTCCACATGGGAGGCCCAGGTTCAAAGGGTAGCCAACGCCCCTCTGCACAACTCTGTCAGCGGGGGCTTGCATGTTGCCATGAGGCAGAGCAAGTTTTGGTGGCACTTCCAGACCGAGATGGGCCCACATAGAAAAGCCTGGGGTCTACTGCTGAGGATTAGTGAAAGCCCCATGGCTTTCCCATCAGAGGGAAGGCACAGACGCAGGGAGTGTTTCCTCCAGTGTTTCAGGAGGTCATCATGAGTCACGCGGCTAGCAGCAGAAACAGAGGTTTATAGTCAAATGTCCTTTCGCTAATGGAAACCCAATCCTTGGTACAACTAACCCGAACCTCCTGCCAGCCGGTCAATCCTGACTCCACACAACCCAGTGGGACAGGGTAGACCTGCCCCGATGGGTTTCCCAGACTATAACGCTTTACAGGAGTAGAAAGCCTCCTCTCTGTCCTGTGGGGAGACTGGTGTTTCCAAATGGCTGACCTTGGGCTTAGCCCCCTAAGGTGGTGTAACCACTTTTGTGAAGACCCTAAGACATTGACAGACCAATGGATCACATTCCATTTTCTGTTGGAGACAGGTTCTCTGCTTGCTGTTCCAAATATCAAGGAGGCAGATATTGCTGTGACAATTCTCCATACTCCTCTGCTAGCTAAGTTCAACTTTCAGAAGCAACAAGAGGTCAGAGGACACTCATGTGTAGGCGGAGTTTGCTAAGCCACTGCCTGAGGAGTGTGGTGTGTGGGAGGGAGGGCACAGACTATATTCCATTTTCATCCGAGTGGTGGCCCTGTGAGACCTCAGTAACTTGCCTCGCAAAACCTTTACTTGACCAACTGAAAACGGTCACAATAATATGTACCCTACAAGAATCAAAAGTATGGACATTTGTGTGTGGGGGGGTAGGGGGTGGGGGGCAACACTTGATTAAGCTTTATGGCAAAAAAAAAAGTAAAGACAACATACAGAGGATTTTACCCATTGATTTACATAAGACAAAGACACACTAAATCTATGAGGAATGAATAATTGGCAATCACAACTTTGGTTAGATTAAATAACCAGGAATTAGATATGAAGGAGGAAGGCACATGTAGAAATACTGAATATCAAAAATAACCTTGTAGAAGCTACACAATCATAAACAAAAACCATAGCACTAACAAAAGGTACCTTTTCCCTGAATAAAGCAGCTCAAATCCTTCATTGATGCTTTTAAAAGGTAAAACATGGGTTATCAACTGGTCCAGGTCAAATTTGTTTTCCAGCAAATCAGTCACTAGTTTGGGAACATCATCTTGACTTTTCCAACCTAGAAATAAGCAAGCAATTTCTCTTTAGACTTAAAAATTTGGATATTGTATTATTTTGGATAGCTTATGTACACATGTGGTCTTCCATTTTGAATTTCTACCTCCAGGTCTTTCATTATACAGCTTTTGTTTGTATTCTCAAATTGCCCTTTGAAGTTTTCCATTCATTCTTTTTTTCCCATGACAGTAACTCAAGCACAATGAGGTCTACTTTCTTTCAAAAACACCATAAATCCTACACACGGAACAGTTGTCGATACATGCCATGAATAAGAAAACAGGGATGCCAATGGACTTTGAGTTACAAAGCTGGGAAAATCCTCAATACATTCTAGCAAGTTAGGCTTTGTCCTTTTGAAGTACGTGAAGGTCAAAGAGTGACATGTTCCCCCCAAACCCTGACTTACAGTGACAGGTAAAAGCGCAAAGACTTCTAGGTTTACAAGCAGGGGAATGTTCTGAAGACATAAAACGGATGAGAAGAACATGTTCCGTTTCTTTCATGACAGTACTTAAAGCGCAGAGAGCTTTATTTGTATTACGGTTTAGGTGGGGGTTACATTTTTGACTGTCAACTGGTTCCTCCTCTTACTTTTGCTGTTCTCAAGCACCTCCCAGGTCTGTTCCTTGTGTTATGCATTTATCCTGACAGTAGCACATATGTACAAATATTAATTTGCCTCATACAATATTTATCCCTTTGTGATTGCCCAATTTTGCTCAGGATAATGTGCTCTAGGTCCATTCCTATCACCAGGGGCTATGTGGTCTCTGTGGTTTTATCATTGTTGCTTGTGTGTACATACTAAAATTCTTTATCAATTCTTTCACTGGTGGATCTTTGGGGGTGTTTCCAACTTCTTGATATTGTCTGTTCTGCACTTATACATTATCATGTCTTCCATGTCCGTTAGCCACTCCACAATCAAGAGAGGGTTTCAAAGTCTCTTCTTACATCAACTTTGATCTGTTATTCTTTCCTGTTTTTGCTTTCTTAGTGTCTGATAGTCTTGATATCCTCCCACAGTTCTTTAGGTCTTCTCTTATTGGTGTGTGACAATGAGTCAAATCTATTCTTTTTGTTTCATTTAAAAAAAAATTAAACAGGCTTTACTTTTTTCCTCACAAGAACATAAAAAATATAGAAGAGAACTTACAGTAGGAATTTTATTATTTTTTTAAGTAACACAATTTTCCCTTTAATAGTCTTTGAGTAGTGATGACAGGATAGTTTGACAGGCAAAGGACATTTACAGAGGCCTAAATACAGGCATGTATGAATGTAAATTACATTTGAATAGAATGGCAGGGGAATTGATCTGTGTACATACATTTATTTGTTAAGTATTAAGGCAGCAGATAGACATTAGGCTTCCACTCAAGTAAGAACACACTCTTCTACTAACCTGGTGCTCTGTGATGCTCACCTTCCCTGACATGATTGCTGAAGATAAAATGAGTACACAAGCACATGTGGTGAAGAAACCTTATGGTGCATTGCTAACCAAAGATATAATGTCTGGGGTCATAAAGACTTGACGATAAATAAGTGACCATCCAGCTGAGAAGCAAGAAAGTCCACATGGAAGACACAACCCAGCCTGTGTGAACATGAGGTGTCTATGGGATCAGGTATCAGACATTCAAGACACAAAACAAAGCAAAAATATCATATCAATGTGAATGAGGGGGAGGACAGAGTGGAGACACAAAGTCCACCTGAAGTCAATTGGGCATCTCCTTCCAGAAGGGTCTCAGGAAAGATCAGTTGGGTGCAGTATAGCACTGATGAAATACACAAATTTCTTCCCCCCTCCCACTACCCCAATTCTAGCTGACGAATCTGGCTAGATCAGAGCGTGTACACTGGTACAGATAAGAGGTCAAATCCATTCTGTAGGTGTTCTCAACATTCAGGTCAGATATACTCAAGGTACTGTGTTGCTTCTTGTGGACTTGTTTAATTTTTAAGAACTTTATCTTGAATTTAACTATGAGTAACTGATGATTTATCCCATAGTTGACTCCTGGCCTTATTTTAGCTGCTGACATTGGGCTTCTCCATCGTCTCTGGCCACATATGTACTTAAATTGATTTCTGTATATTGAATCTGCCAAAGTCCACATGGATAGTCACTATTTATGTTTTTGAAGAAAATATATTTGCAATGATGATAAACTATGTGTTCGACCTACTCAAACATTTGACTGATATTAGCTAGGAAGTGCACCTAACAGTTGTGCTTTATGAATAAATTCTATGTGAACAAATTTGGTTTAAAGATTGATGTATGAAAAGAACTTGCTTATGATCCAGAGACAACCTGTATCTCTCTCATCTTTAGCAATCATAGCCAACTCACCCCACCCCCAAATTAAAAAAACTTTTCCTGACCCTGTATTTTCTTACAGCTACTCCTAATATACCTCCTATCATTTAACAATAAAACCCCAATAAAGAGAGAATTGCCTCCAATTCACTCTGTATTTTTACAGAACAACCAGCTCCATCCAGTTCACTCTTGCTGCATCCTGTGGTTTCCTTTCATTGTCTCCAGAGTCCAGTCCAATTCAGCTTTTGCCATTAGCGTCTTCCCTAGCTGCTCTTGTCCAGCGCAGTGGCCTCCATTTGGGCACCTACAATGGCCAATTCTCAGTCCTGTTTTACACGAACCATCAACAGATCTGATGGCTCCCTGCTTCTCCAGTGCTGTGTTCACGTGGCTTCAGATGTGACTTTGGTAGTGCTGTTTTCCACCTCCCTGGGTATTTCTTGCATAGATCTTTGCTGAGTTCTCTGCATCTTTCATATTAACCTTGCTTTATCCTAAGGTGTGACCTCAACCCTCTTCTTTTTCTCTGTCTACACTCACTTTCAAGGTGCCATCTCTGTTCACATGGCTTGAAATAGATGTTGTTAATAACTTAGGCTTAGACCTGAAGCCCAGACCCACCTGAGGTCATATAACCAATTGTCTACAAGCATTCTCCACTCAGATGCCTGATAGGCACCCCAAATTCCCCAATCCCAATTTCCACCATTTAAATAACCTGGCCTCTCAATCTTCTCATGTCTATAGGTGAGGGCTCCATCAGTCCATTTGGTCCAATAAGAACCTTGGATTTTACTTTTTGTCTCATTTACATATATTCCAGCCAATCTCATTGGATCTCTATTCAAAATACATTGTGAATCTGACCACTTCTTATCATAGGGGTTCCTAGTCAAAGACACCACCATCTTCCAGCATCATAGGAATGACTTCTTAAATAGTCTCTCCACCTCCATCTTTTTTGGGAGCCACATAGAATTCTCCTTACAGAACACTCAGAGGGAATTTACAAAAATGGTAGCCAAACCAGGTCATCCGTCTCTCAAAATTGCCTAATTTCCCTGCTCACTCACAATGAAATCCCCAAAACTTATGGGGGCCCAGGAGACTGTCTGCATGATGTGGCCCTGATTTCAGTGATTCTTGCTGCTTATCTCCAGTCCTCATTCTGCTTGAGCCACTGGCCTTCTCTACTGTTGATGTAATATGACAAGTGCCCCCCAGACCCCTTGCCACTTCACACACACACACACACACACATACACACACACACATACACACACACACACAAGGGCTCTGCATTTATTTTTTCTGGAAATACTCTTTCACTAGGTTTCTGCATGGCTAGTATCCTTCATGCTTTGGTTCAGATGTGGCCTCATCAGCGAGGCCTTTCCTGAACTGTATCATGCCATATTTCGTCTTAGCACTCATCTATACCCCTGCTCACGCACCAGTATCTTTGATGGTGGTACAGGGGTTGTGTGTTGGACGGCAACATGTGTGGTCAGCAGTTCTAAACCACCGACACCTCCACAGGAGAAAGACTGGTTTTTCTCCTTTTGTAAGCCATAGAAACCCGCAAGGCGTCACTCTGAATCAGTGTTGTCTCAATGGTAGTGACTGCACTTACTCTGCTTAGTTATATCTTTTGTCTTTGTCACCATATCATGTACGATGCATTTACGTGGGCCTTGTGTGTCAGTTTCTCTGGACTACAGTGAGAGGATTTTTCACTTCCTGAAAGCCGATACTTTATCGACTTTGCCTCTACTATAGTCCCAGTTCCTGGACGGGTGCCCATTATCTCATATACACCTAATAGTCTTCAAATAACCGCGTCTTACTCGTGCTAGCTGCCAAAGAATCCTGAAATCTCCCTGAGTGACACAGATAGTCAAAAC
The DNA here is from genome assembly GCA_004026705.1 of Nesogale talazaci. Taxonomy (NCBI): domain Eukaryota; kingdom Metazoa; phylum Chordata; class Mammalia; order Afrosoricida; family Tenrecidae; genus Nesogale; species Nesogale talazaci. Next base: position 55,658 of record PVJH01012014.1, on the reverse strand, counting down.
GTGGGACTTTCTATTTCTTAGTGTTTCAACCCTCAATTCAAATCCTATCTTACCCCAAAGCTTCATGGCCTCACTTTTGTATCATGGGTAATGGTGTGGGAAGATCACATGGACCAGCTCTGTGCATCAGCTTAGGGATTGTCAGGGCAGGTATTGGATAGTCCCACGTCTCAGATGTATCACACATGATGACTCTGAGAAATACAATAAACTAACACCTTTAGATAGAGTTTTTAACACAGAAGCCAGTTAACTGGTTGCCATGAAGTCAGTTCCAACTCACGGCATCCCCATGAGTGTCAAGGTAGAATTTCTCCTGGATTGTTCAATGGTTGATGTCTCTGAAGTAGTTCGTTAGCCTTTCTTCCAACACACCTCCAGTGGACTCGACATTTGAACCTTTTGCTAAGCGAGCGTGTTAGTCCGGGTAGACTAGAGGAACAAATTTCATAGACACACATATGGATATAAGGAAATGGTTTATATACAAAAGAAATGGAACACTGAGAAAGCATCCCAACCCAGTCCAGTTCAAAGCAATAAGTCCAATATTAGCCTATATGCCCAATACCAGGCTTCCGACTCAAGAAGTCACAGGTCAGTGGGTGCAGAGTCCCAGTGCTGGCAGGGTTCTCCCCATGGCTTCTCGCTTTCAGGGCTCAGGGTTCATGAACAGCATTTAGTGGTGGCAGAAGCAACTTATCGCTGGCAGGGGTCTCTCCAGCTTCAGAGGTCTGGCTCCATCAGAGCAAAGCCGTAGGGCTTCTCTGGCTCCTCAGACTCTGCCATTTTGTTGTGTCTGTGATTAATTGTCTCTAAGACTAACTCCCAGCAACTGGGGAGATAGCTTCTAATCTTTATGAGGGAAATATCGCGAGATTTCCCACTGGGGAGACAGCTTCTCATCTCGACGAGGGAAATATCGTGGATTTCCCAGATGTATCAGGAGAAAGCCATGCCCACACGGAGACCTCATTGGCTACTCAATGGCTATCTCCAGATTAACAGGCTAGACTCCACCCCTATATCTCAATCATGAAATTAACATAAGCACATGACTGCCACAGCAAGCCAGTGCCTTCATGATATCAACCAGGAACTTCTTTTAATATATAATAAGGGCTAGGCACTCACCTCTTATAATTTGTCTTACAGTATCTCTAGTTTACATTTATTTTTATAGCGCTTTCATATATTTGCCTTTCCTCTAATTATATACTTCCTAAGTTGAGAGGAATCATCTTGCACTCAATATTGTCTTCCCCAAACCAAGGTCATTGCCACTCAGTGGATTCTGATCCATAAGGAGCCTCTGGGCAGAGTGGAATTACCTTGTGACTTCTGAGGCTGGAAATCTCTACAGGGTCAGAATACCTCATGGTTATCCCATTGTCTTAGTAAGTAATTAGGTTGTTAATATGATCTTATATGACACAATCCTAATATTGAAATGTTTCCCAAATGCCTAGAATGATTCGATAAAAAGACCCTAGATAATGAAGCCCTGTGGAGGAGCAAAACCCAAAGTCTCTTCATTGCCTGCTGTGAGGAGCACAGTTCCTGCTTCTCCCCTACTTCCAAGGAGTTCTCTTGTTATTGCTTTCTCAGAATGACCTCAACTTTCCCTATAAAAAAATGCCATGGTTTCTTTTTTTTTTTTAGGCATCACTGCCCTGGTGGTGGGAGTAGGAGGCCCAGCCTTTGCTACTGTGAGCGGGAATTGAACCTCCATCCCAGTGGGCCGCAGTCCTACGCACAACCACTACACCACCGGGGCTCAGCCCCCCCCCCTTTTTTGAGGACTTATTTATGTATTTTAGCTTTAGGTTCTGACTTTTCCTGATGCTACAGTCAATGGAGACATTCCATTTTCCATATTTATACTTACTGAGAAGAGTAATGGATTAAGCTAGACTTTCTGTGACATAAAACCATCTCAAATGCAGCCACCACATCTACTTGAGAAGGAACTAAAATTTGGGCGAAACCTGAGTTGCAGATGCTAAGATTAAAAATGTGTCCACCTGTGACAGTCAACTAATTTGGTGTTAATTTGAGGTTTAAGAGCGTAGAGGTGGACCCTAGCCTGTCACTCTGGAGATAGTCCATGAGACCTCTGTGTAGGCATGGCCTTCTCAGAATTCTGGGAAATCTGGTACTTCCTTCTTGGAAGCAGGAGACACTCTCTCAGTCCTTTGGAGACACTCGACTAACAAGGTTCATTTTCTGTGAGACAACCCTGAGGAGAAGTCACATGGACCCACCCTGATGCAGTTCGGGGTGCTGAGAAGTCATGCAGAGACCTCTGTCAGCGCTGAGATGTTTATAATGCCACTGGATCCAAATACTTTCTACCCACTGGCCTGTGATCATCTACAATCAGTATCAGTGCATGTGTTTCATGAGTCTGAAGAAGACTTTATAGATTGCCTTCGGAATATGGGCTAATATCATAGTTATGGGCTTGATCTGGACTGGGTTGGAACGTTTTCTCAATGTTCAACTGCTTTTGCATATAAATCTCTTTCTTATACACATACGAGTTTCTGTGGATTTGTTTCTCTAGTCTAACCCAGACTAACACACCACCCAGAGTTTCTGATCCAGAAACTGCCTTTCTCACCTCCGAAAACACATCCCTTCCAGGTGCGTCCAGTGAAGAGCAGCATGGGGTCAAAGGTGAGCATCTTCGCTGATGGAGGAGCGCCTACCACCACACTGGTCCCATAGTTCAAATGGCAGGAAGCGAGGGCATCAACCTGAGTATAAAATGAAAAAGAACACTGGTCTCTTGTTTTTCTTTCTTTCTTTTTTTACATACGTTACTTTTCTGTATCATTGCAATTACATCTTCACAATCAAAGGTATTGGTTTTACCATCTGTGTTTTATTCACGTGAAATAAAATTGTAGCGATAAGCAAAAGTTGGGTGCATAGGGAAAAATTGTATAGTCTGTTTAACAGAAATCAAAGAGCATTTGTCTTAAAAATGCAGGCTTTTGCTTGTTTCTTGTGTTTCTATAATATTCCTTGGGCTCAGAAATGACCTGAGTGCGATGGCAGTTCCTGCATAGTTAGCTCAGTTTCTAAGATCAGATTTAAGGGCATGACTTGGTCATACCTTTATTTTCTACTTGCCTTTTAAAACTTTCATTGCAACTCTAATGTTTAATTAAACCCCTATATGCCTTTGCCCTGTAAGGAAGAAAGTATTGTTCATGTGGTCAGTGCTTGTGGTGTTCTACATGGGGCTGAAAGCCCAAGAGGCAATTCATTCCTGTGATATATTTTTTTTCATTCCTGTGATATTTTTAGACCATTTTCATAACTTCAAACAGACCCTGGAAGTTATTTGATCTAAATTAAATTGAATTAACTTCGCTAGATCAAGCAGCTTAGCTTTTAATTTATTTTGAAAAGCAAAGCAAATGCTAAAATGTGGGACAAAGGAGTCCTTTTTCTAGTCCTTTTTCTAGGTGGTATCTCAACAGAGACTAAATTAAGAGTAGCACCACATCTTCTGGGTATGACGCACTCATTCGCTTACTTATTCATTATTTCTTGGATACTTTTTGCTAAGTGAAAGGACTAAATGTTGGCAGTTTTCAGAAAGCATAGTCATAAAAATATTTTAAAATTCATTGTCCCTAATAGTATACTCAATATTGTGTATGGGATGAAATCCCACCTGTTGTTTGTGGGTATGGAGTCATTCTAAGTGATTCTAAGTGATACTCCCAAACCAAGCCAATCTCACTGCCATCAAGTTGATTCTAAGTCTTGGCAACCCTGTAGGACAGTGTAGAACTTCCCCTGGGGGTTTCCAAGACTGTAAAGAGAGTTAAAACTAGAAAAGCAGAGGAGCAAAACATGTCGTCTTTCCCCCTCAGAGCAACAGGTGCTTTCGAGTTGCTGACCTTGTGATTCACAGTCCAACATATAATCATGAGACTACCCGGATTCCATTAAAGAATGCTGGGAAAGAGGTATGGCAATGATGGTGAATTCAGTTACTCGAGGCTTTCAACAAAATTTAACATATTAAAAAATTTTAACATATTACTCAATTGTGAGGGAAATCATCTTTATACTTCTTGTGCCCAGATTTCCATCACGTATCCCAGGTAGCTCAACGTCTTACTGAGGTCTACTGTTGTTGGCCACCACAAGAAGGCATGCTTTAGAATGATGAAAGCCCCTATTCTAAGGGTGTTTCTATGGGAAAATCATCAGACCTAGAAATTGGATGGACTATGGATTTGGGGAAGAGCCTGTGACTCTTGGAACACTCCTCCTCCCCACTGGATTCCCTTCCTATCTCTCCTAGTGATAAGAATGTTTGGCTTGCAAAAGTCTAAGGCAAGGAGGCAGTTTCTTTAAGCATACATAGTTGCAAAGATGATAACATCTAGATAGATGGGCTCGTTCCCTGGCCCTGAAGACACCAGGGAGTGGCATGATCAGGTAGCTGTTCTTTTAAGTTTTTGGCTTATCAGCCAAAATTGCTTGATAGTAACTAGTTTTTACCTGGGTGGCAGACATTTTTCCAGCTTCTTGTTCATACCCAAACAAGAAAACAACAAAAGACCCCAGTTCACTGCCTCCGTGGTGATGACACTCAGAGTGATCTTATATAGAACAAGGTAGAACAGTCCCTGTGGGTTTCTGAAACAGCAACTCTTTTCGGGAATAGAAAGCCCCATTTTCTCCTGCAGAGTGGCTGACCCACTGTCGACCATGCAGTTAACAGCCAACTCGATAGTCACAGAAAATGAATTTCTCCTCAACCGTACTGAATAGTTTGGATAATTTCATGATTCCCAGATTCTTGATTCTTACCATGGTTTCAAGACGGCCAATGACTTCAAAAGAGTACCCCACCGTGTTGCCCGTCATATCAGACAGCACCTCACTGATGGGCTTGGTGTAGTCCTTGGGGCTGATGCACTCAGTGGCTCCCACAGCCTTGGCTTTTCCAAATTTGTCTTTGTTGATATCAATCCCAATGATTCTGGATGCACCAGCTGCCTTACAGCCCATGATGACTGCAAGACCAACTCCCCCCAGGCCAAAGACAACACAAGTGGAGCCAGGGGTGACCTATGGGGAGAAAAGGTCTTGTCAATATTGGCAGCGTCAAAAAACGTGAGACCTGAAAATTATCTCTAATATTAAACCCCAGAATGTTGCTGTTGACGCCATTCAGTTTGACTCATAGAGGCTCCAGGTATGTGAAAGTAGAACTGTGCTTCACACTGTCATGAGCACATGGTTTTCTAGAACTAGACAGCTAGGCCTTTCTTCCATGCCACCTTCTGAGTGGATCAAATTTCCAACCTTTTGCTCAGAAGCCAAGCACTTTTGGGCCATTGTGTTAATAGGTATTTTTTAACTGTTTGCCCTGCATTTCTATTAGGGTTTTTGCTAGTTGCCATCTGGCCAATGTTGACTCTTAATGATCCCAAGCATTACTCCATCGGGTTTTATTGACTGTGATCTTAGAGGAAACAGGCTCTCAGGTCTCTTCTTTCTCAGTGCCACAAATCATTTGCATAGCCCCTATGGACTTCCTCTGATCTCGTTGCCATTGTTAGTTGCAAGAGAATCAATGGACTCCCACCAACCCAATGTGACAGAGAAGAATTACCTCATGAGGGTTTTTAGGTGGTGATATTTTTAGACAGAGCACATCACCAGGTCTTTTTCTGTCAGAGATCTCGTGGGCTTTGGTTAACATTGGGTTAGCAATCGAGTTCTGAAAACCATGCCACAAGGATCATTTACCTAATATCGGTGCTACTGTGTGTCTTTGACTTGATTCTGACTCATACTGACCTGATGGGACAAAGTAGAACTACTGCATAGTATCTCAGTTTGTAATCTTTGTGGAGGAACCATGGTGGTGCAGTGTTGAAGAGCTGGAGCTTTGAATCCACCAATCCCTTCCATGGGAGAAAAATATGGCAGTTTGCTTCCATAAAGATTTTAGTCTTGGAAACCCAATGGGATGGTTTTTCTTGTCCAACGGGGTCTTTATAGTTGAAATAGATGAAATGGAAATGTGAATGTTTATGAAAACAAACTGACAGGTCTTTTCTCCCATGGAGCTGCTGGTAGGTTTGAACTGCTGACCTTTTGGTTAGCAGCCAAACCCTTTAACCATACATACAAAATTCAGAGGCTTACTATGGTGGGTGTTAGGACTGGGTGATCATGTCAAAAAGAGTAGAAATAAAAGAAAGTCTAAGAGCAAAAGCAGTTCATGGTTCTTCCAGTAGTCTTTCCCAGCATCACAATCCAAACACATCAATTCTTCTGTCTTCTTTTTCAAATATCCAACTTTCACATGCCTATGAGGCAATTGGAAATACCACAGCATGGGTCAAGAATCCCTTAGTCCTCAGAGAAACATTAACTGGCACATAATTCTCACTATATAATTCTTAAATAACTATCCTTCATTTGGTTATCTGATGCAATGACCCTATGTGTTGTGTTAAATCCAACAGAGTGTACTAAGGTGAAATCACCTCCATGGCAGTGAGATAATGCTGATGAGGCAGAGTGCGATCTATACACGGGATGGTGCTGGCTTTTGAGTTATTCTATTTTGATATATAAAAGAGTAAACAAGCAAGCGAAGATCAAAAGCACTTAAATACTTTCCAGAGAGAAGAGCTAGGTGTCCAGTGTGTCCTTCTGAGCTCTGATCTCTGGGTTGGGGACCTCCTAGATCTAGAGGAAGATTGATGACAAGAAACATGGAGGATTTCAAGGGACACTGGGTCCACAGATCTGAAGAGGAGACAAAGCCCTTTCCTTATAGCTATTTCTCTGAATTCAGACTTTCAGCCCCCTCACTGTGAGAGAATAGATCCCCTTTTGGTGAGTTCCCCCACTTGTGTTTCTCTTAACTCACACTGGATAACTAATTGGAAAATGTTCTCTATCATCCACTAGGCAAAGGTAAGAAGGTATATTCAGTCAAGTGATTTGTTTTAAAATATAGTTTCCAGGAAAAATGCATCCCTAAAACTGGAAAATATTTTGGCTAATACTCTATCGATCAGGTTTTATTATTGTGCCAATGTATCAAGAGCATTAGACATCGGAGAGTGTATGATGTGACAAAATAATAATAATTTATAAATTAACAAGGGTTCATGAGGGTGGGGGAAGTGGGCAGGGAAGGGAAATATGAGGAGCCAATACCAAGGGTTTAAGTAGAAAGAACATGTTTTGAAAATGTTTTGAAATGGTAACAAATGTACAGCTGTGCTTTGCATACAACAGATGTGTGTATTCATTGTGAGAAGAGTTGTATGAGCCCCCAATAAAATGATTTTTTAACAATGACAAATAAGATGTAAGCTACATCGAATACCTTTCTTATATCCTGGCCACACATTCATAAAGGAAAAGTTCAAGGAGACCCTAGAAAGGAATGTTTCACCTCCAAGATTTTTCCAGAGAATTCTAGAAACAGTATATCACACAAAGTTAGACCAACCTTTCTTTTATTTTAAGGAGCCCAGTTTAGTCAGGTAGACATTTGTGGCAGTCATGTGCTTATGCTAATTTTATGATTGAAATGTAGGGGTGGAGTCTAGCCTGTTAATATGGAGATAGCCATTGAGTAGCCAATGAGGCCTCCGTGTGAGCATGGCTTTCTCCTGAGACTTCTGGGAAATCTCACGATATTTCCCTTGTGAAGATGAGAAGCTACCTTCCCCCGTTGTTGGGAGTTAGTCTCAGAGACGATGAATCACAGACGAGACAAGATGGCAGCGTCTGAGAAGCTGGAGGAGCTGGAGCAGAGGCCACATGGCTTTGCCCTGATGGAGCCAGACCCTGAGCCCTTGAAGCGAGGAGCCATGGGGAGACCCCTTCCAGCGCCAGGATTCTGCACCCACTGACCTGTGACTTTGTGAGTCGGAAGGAGATTTTATAGACTGATTTCAGGCATATGGGTTAATATCAGACTTATGACTTTGAACTGAACTGGGTTGGGATGCTGTCTCCATGTCCCATTCCTTTTGTATATAAACCCTTTCCTTATATCCATATGCATGTCTATGAAATTTGTTCCTCTAGTCTACCCGGACTGACACAACATTGGTCTGCTCATTGCAGATTGGTGATTCAAAACTGCCCACTGCCGCACAGGAGGAAGATGAGGTTATCTGTTTCTATAAAGTTGTATGTCTCAGACACTCTGTCCAGGCTTGGGATGGGTTTGAACTTGCTCGAGGGCAGTGGGCTTGGTTTCCTGTGTTCTAGCCCTGGTGGGCTGAGTCCCACTGTCCCACTGGGATCTCTAAGGAAGAGGGCTGAGGCTGTCTGCTCCTGTGAGTATCCACGGCCTCAGCAAAGCTCAAAGCAGCACTCCTCTATCCTATAGCGGAAGTAGGAGTCAGATTGAATTCGATGGCAGTGAGTTCTACTTTTAATCAGTATTCAGTAAGCTACAGACAGGTTTAATGGACAGGGTCCTTGATCAATGTCATAATGGAAAAGGGTAGCCCAGTCTCTGATTTTCTGGAGTTGATAGTCTAAGGGAGAAGACAAAGGAGACCATGGGAATTTGACATTAGAGATCACCCCCATGACTAGTTGCCATGGAGTCGGTTCTGAAGGAGAGTGACCCTGTGGGCACGGAGTGGCAGTGTACTGCATGGTGTCTTTAAGACTGTTTGGGGCCTTTGGGCAGCAGATCCGCAGGTTTTTCTTCTTAGCTGCGTCTGGGTGGGTGTGACTAGTCAGCCCTTTGGTTAGTAGCAAAGTGGTTCATGCTTTGTGCCAGTCAAGGACTCTGGATTTGGGATCCAACCCAAACCAAAATCACTGCCCCCAAGTCAATAGGGACTCACAGACACTGTAAGACAGCATAGAACTGGCCCAGTGAATTTCTGAGTCTGATTTTTTACAAGAGCAGAAAGCCCCGTCTTTCTCCCAAGGAACTGACTGGTGGTTTGGAACATCTTCAGGTGAGTAGCCCAACACATAACCACAACGCCACCAGGCCTCCTGAGATTGGGAGTGGACACCATTTTCACTTAAGCACAATTCTTGAAATAATGAGCCAGAGTTGCTATGGAGGTGGGTAGACAGAAGGAGTGAGGACCACTTTCTCTGAGGGAGGAAGTGATCTTTAGAGTGAATAGTGTGAAGGAGCCAGCCACAGAAGTGCCGGGTTGATGAGTTTTAAGGTAGATATAAGAACGTGTGGAAATGCTTCATATAAATGAGGCTCTTAAAAGAGCCACGTGTCTCTGGAGCACCGTAAGTAAGATGACACAGTGCCACTGAAGACCTTCAGGCTAAAAGGTCGTCCAGGGCCATTGATGTTTGATAGAAATGACTCTGTAAAAGGGGGCTCATGGGAGATGGGTCAGAAGTTGACTTGACAGAAAACAGGAGGGGAGCTGTGGCATCAGTCTAGTCAAGATGTAATGGATGATGGAAGATGTTGGAAAATGGAGAGATATTCATGTACCTTTGGAAATAAAGTCAGCAGAGCACACTCTGCTCTGGGTATACAGTGACAGAGAAGAATGGGAGAGAAGAAAACAGAGTGAGGATAAATAAATATGGCAAGAAAGGAGATAGCCATGAGAATTGATTTAAATATACGTATCTATCGAGAGAGAAAATATCATGAATTGATCATATTTATAAATCAATAAAGCTGGAAATGTGTATTAAAGTTCTCATGTATACCATAGTGATGCTTTAATGTTGGATTAAAGGATTTGAGTTCTGAGAGCCTGACCTTTGAATTAGAGATAGAGATTTGAAGTCAACTAATGTATTGGTAATGTTTAAAGACTGAATTTGGATGAGACCCCTACCATACATAGCAGGGAGGGCTAGGACAGCTGGGGGTCATAGCAGGGGTGGCATTTAAATAATTCAACAACAGGTTTGCAGCCCTAAGGACTGTTCTGAGGATTAAAAAAAGATATACTGAAAGGGTGTTTATTATTTCATACAGTTAATACTTGAATAAGAAAAGTAAGAGAGCTACGTGTTTAAAAAAGAGAAAGGAATGTAGATTTGTGCTTTTTACATAAAACCCTGATTTTAAGGTCCTTTTAAATAATCGATGCACTGAGCCCACAACATTTGAGGTAGGGGTTCTGCCAAACAGGTGTGAACCGGCTGAGTGTCGTCTCAGGGTAATAACTTCACTAGTTATGGAAACCCCACTAAGTTGATTCCTCCAATTCCTGGGTATCCCCGTGCTCTTGGAGTACAACCGCGCTCTATAGTTCTCTGTGGCGGACTTCCCCCAGCCGATCAACAGGCTTCCCCTGGTGTCTCTGTGAATTCAACCCCAACCCTCTGGGAGCAGAGGAACCACTCGTTCACTGGCTATTCCCCTTGGGCACTGCGCAGGGACTCCCTCCTCTGCTGGAACGATACGTTCTTCTACTTAGACCTCCTAAAATGAACCCAAATAACCGTGAACACATAGAGACGTGGATGCATCAGGAAAAGATCTGCATCGTCAAAGGAAGCAGAAGTGCAAGTTTACACCAGAATCGCTCTTGTCTCTTTGAGGTCATGTAGCACTGGGTGGAAAGTGCGTGGAGATGACATGCTTCCAAAACTCTCTTTGGCCCCCAAGCATTTTCAGAATTTCCAGAAAGTCATTTTCAAAAGAAAGGAAGAAAGGAACATAGCCGGCCCCTTACCTTGCCCGTCTTGACCGCAGCCCCGTAGCCGGTGGAAAACCCGCAGCCGATCAGACAGGCTTTCTCGGGAGGCGCCGCGTCGTCGATCTTGGCCACTGACGTCTCGTCCACCACGGTGTACTCGGTGAAGGTGCTCGTGTTTATGAAGTGGTAGACGGGCTTGCCCTTGCACGTAAATCGGGTGGTGCCATCAGCCAGGACTCCACGGCCGGTCACACTGTTGGATGCATCGAAAACACATGGCACTTAATTCGGATTACAAGTCAACCAAGAGCCATTGAGGGCATTGGGTCAAAATAACTGAGCACATACTCGCTCCTGATGCAAAGGTTGCCGTCCGGGCTGCGACAAGCGTCGCACTCTCTGCACTGGGGCAGGAAGAGAGGGATGACCTTGTCACCTGGAAAAGAAACGTCAGAGTCAAAAACGCCACTCATGAAGGTCAACGCATGGATTTGAAAACGACACAAGTCGCAAGTGTATTTGGGAGCACGCTACGGTTGATGGTCGCTCACAGGTTAGTGCACTGAAGATGGAGATTTTGTCAAAGGAAACTTCACTCTTTATAAATCAATTCGCTGTGTCTCCTTTGCCTCCCCCTCAAGTGTGAATTGCAGTTTTACCGTGAAACTCATGGAGGCGCTCTGGGTTGGACTTAAATTGTTTTTAAGACTCTCGTTTCCTGCTCTTCTCTATTGCTTTTAAATCGATTCTGATTCCTGGCCATGCCGTGTATGACAGAGTGTAACTGCTCCATAGAATTGTCTTGATGGCAACGAGTCGCCAAGCCTTTCTTCGGTGTTGCTGCTAGGTGAGTTTGAACAGCCAACCTTTAGTTCACGGCCGTGGAATTGATTCTGACTCCTGGAATCCTATCAAACAAAGCCGAACTTCGTGTGTCCCTGTGGGTTTCTGAGGCTCGGAGTTCTTGCAGGAGCAGAAAGCCTCTTCTCTCCCCCTGACAACAGCTAGTGGGTTTGAATCGCTGACCTCGCAGGCAGGAGCCCGTTTCAGAACCCAGTTCACCACCAGGAGGCCTTCTAGTGAATGAGCAGGGGAGCGTGAATCTCCCTTTCATCTAGGGGCTTTCCTCACTCAGGCTCAGAGAAACCCCACAGAATAGAGCCAAACTGCCCCACGGGTTTCTGAGCCTGGAGCTGGTTGCGAGTGTAGAAAGGCTCGTCTTCCTCCTGGGTAGCTTCTGGCTCTTTTTAACTGTTGACCTTGAGGTTAGCAGCCCAGTTCCTAACCGGCCACACGACCAGGGCTTCTTGCAGGGTCGCCGCAGTGGGAATCGGCTTGATGGCACAGAGGGAGAGTGAGGGACCCTAAGAGTCCCCAGTGTGCCCTTTCCTTTGAGGAGAATCAGAACCTGGTTTATTTCAAACGCATGACTCAGTCGGCACCCCGGTACCTGGCTTCACAGTAGTGACTCCTGGTCCAATGCTCTCCACCACGCCGGTGGCCTCATGCCCCACAATCACCGGAAACTTGGACACCATTGTTCCTTTAATGACGTGGTCATCCGTGCGACAGATTCCCGTGGCCAAAATCTGTGTTTAAAGATAAGGATGTTGCTCTAGCCAGAAAACTTTACCCGAGAATAAATTATGATGATTTCTTCACTCTGATTGCCTCACGCAATTGTGTTGACACTCAGAAAATATTGTGAGCCTGGGAAGAGCCATCCGTCTAGCTCTCTCTCATTAAAGCACTCACAACATTGCTGCCTCTCACCCTATCATGAGCCTTACAGACTTTTGGTCAAATTGATGCTCCCCTGAAGGAACCAGAATGCACAATGCTGGCGCTGCCATGGAACCAGCATAAACGTCACCAGTCGTACTCAAACTCTCTGATAGAGTGGGAGCCGTGTGCAAGACATCACATGGGCAGCAACATCTTACTGTGACTGCTCAGTAAGAGAAGTCAAAGAAAGATTGCCTGCAACAATTTGGTTTCAAACCAGAAGACGTAAAAAGGAGTCATTAGTCATGGTTGTCGGCTTTTTAAATCACAGGGTCAATAAAAATTTAATAAAATGAAACTTTAATAGAGATTAGTACTGTTGTTTTCCTAAGGGATAATAAAGATAATAAGTTCATATGTGGTGCGACCAGGTCCTTGACAATACACAAGAATCAGTAAGGTGGAGTACAAAGGAGGAACCGATTACAAGGATCTACATAGAACGCCTCCCTCCGACCCCCCCGCCCCCGCCCCCATGGACAACAGAAAAGTGGGTAAAGGGAGACATCAGACAGTGTAAGGCATGACAAAATAATAATTTATAAATTATCAAGGGTTCATGGGGGGTTGCCGAAAGGGAGGGGGAAATGAGGAGCTGATACCAAGGGTGCAAATAGAAAGGAAATGTTTTGAAAATGATGATGGCAATAAATTTACAAATGTGCTTGACACAATGGATGGATGGATGGATTGTGATAAGAGTTGTATGAGCCCCTAATAAAATTATTTTAAAAAACCAGTCAGAGAACTAAGTTAGAAAATTCACAAAGTAATGCCTTATTTAAGGATCCAACATCACAACAATCCTCTACTCAACACAGGCTTTTGTCCAATGTGCTAGGCATCTATATGCTTAAGACTTATTACCTTAATGCGAACTTCTTTAGTCTTTGGTGGTGCCACTTCGATTTCCTCGATGGAAAAGGGTTTGTTCTTCTCCCATAGCACAGCTGCTTTGCATTTAATAACCTAAGGAATTGTTGTGAGGCAAACGGGTCCTAGTTAGGTAGTTATTAAAAACAAACAAATAGTTACATTGAGTTGATTCAAACTCAGGATGACCCCAAGTAGGCAAAGCAGAATTGTTCTCCAGAGAATTTTCAGGGCTGGCACCTTGCAGAGGCAGATCAAGCAGACCCGTGGGTCCTCTGAGGGAGCGCAACTGCCACCATCTTAGTTAGTAAGGGAATGATCAACCATTTTTACCCCCGAGGTCCTCTTTTACAATTATGGATGCCCAAATAATATAAAAGTGGGCAGAAGATGGCATATAATATTCTAATCTGGCTCAAATGATTTTGATTGAATTCTAGAGCTACAGTCCTTAGAAATAAATGAATGTACACTATGTTTCCTGTCTGAGAAATGCAGCTCAAAGGGGACAAATAATGGGTCCTTGGACACATAACACAGGAGAAGCGGAGCTGGATCCATTCTGAAATGCACCCTTTCCAGCCAATGGGCATTGCTAGGCATTCACATCAAACCTTATGAGTAGCAGTAGAACACCATTTATCTGACACTTGATGATACTTTGGTGGCTTACACGGTGCTGTGATGTTGGAAGCTAAGTCACCAGTATTTCAAAACCAGCAGGGTCATCCAAGGTAGACAGATTTCAGTGGAGCTTACAGAAAAAGAACTGACTAGGAAGAATGGACAGATTCTTCATCTCGAAGGATTGGCCATGGAAACCCTTTTGAATAGCTCTTGAACAAAGAGAAGCTTAAGTGACTGGAAGAAGTGAAGAAGTGAAAGAGCTAAATAGAAAAAATGGGAATGAGGGGGGAGTGTGAAGTGGAGACCCAAAACCTATCTCTAGGCAATCGGACATCCCCTCACAGAAGGGTTATGTGGAGGGGATGAGCATATCAGGGTCCAGCACAGCACTGATGAACCTTACAAATTATCTCTAGTTCTTTAATGCTTCTTCCACCCCACTATCATGATCCCAATTCTACCTCCCAAATATGGCTAACCCAGAGCATATACAATGGTACAGGTAACAGAAACACGGGGAATCTAGGGCAGATAAACCCCTCAGGACCAATAACGAGAGTAACAATACCATGAGGGTAAGGGAAAGGTCAAGAGGAGAAAGGGGAAACCAAACACAATGATCTACATATAACCCCCCTTCCTGGGGTAAGGACAACAGAAAATTGGATGATGGGAGACATCAATCAGTATAAGACATGAAAAAAATTATAGATTATCAAGGGTTCTTGAGGGAAAGAGGGTCTGGAAGGGAGGGGGAAAATGAGAAATTGATACCAAGGGTTCAAGTAGAAAGAAAATGTTTTGAGAATGATGATGATAACAAATGTAGAAATGTGCTTGATACAATGGATGAATGTATGGATTGTGATAAGAGTTGTACTAGCCCCCAGTAAAATGACTTTTTTGGGGGGGCATCACTGCCATCTGGTGAGAGTGGGAGGCCCAGCCTTGCTCCTGGAGAGCTGCTGCTGGATTTGAACCACCAAGCCAGTGGGCCGCAGTCCTGCACTCAACCACTATGCTACTGGGGCTCAGCCCCTAAATAATTTTCTTAAAAAGACAGAAAAAGAGAAAAGTGAAAAGGACAGTTCAAGAAGACAAAATAAAAAGACATTATAACTGAATGTGCAAAGTACTGTATATATTCAGGTATTAGTCAACCTGAATCAACCAACGCACCTAATTTTACCACAAAAATGCATATAAAATATGCTTTAAACTCAGTTTCCTTTCCTCCACCTCCCTCTCTCCCATTGGACAAGGGAACAACAAGTGACCCAAAATCAGTAGCAAGGAGGGTGTAAGAGGGCTGGTAGGACTTGATCAAGGGCAATGTAACCGAGAGGAATTACTGAAACCCAAATGAAGGCTGAGCAG
The DNA here is from genome assembly GCA_004026705.1 of Nesogale talazaci. NCBI lineage: Eukaryota > Metazoa > Chordata > Mammalia > Afrosoricida > Tenrecidae > Nesogale > Nesogale talazaci. The sequence continues at coordinate 40,335 of PVJH01012014.1, read as the reverse complement.
GATAGTGGGATAAGTGGAAACTAAAAAGAATAGAGACAAGAACCAGGAGGCAAAGGACATTTATAAAGCTGTAAATACAGACATGTACATATGTAAATATATTTATATATGACAATGGGGAAATAGATCTATGTGCATATGTTTGTAGGTTTATTATTAAGGTAGCAGATGGACCTTGGGCCTCTACTCAGATACGCCCTCAATGGAAGAACACTATTAAACTGGCATTCCAATTTAATGATGGTCACCTTCCTGACACGATTGCTGAAAACAAAGTGGGTGCATAAGCAAATGTGGTGAAGAAAGCTGATGGTGCCTAGCTATCAAAAGATATAGTATCTGGGGTCTTAAATACTTGAAGATAAACAAGTGGTCATCTAATTGAGAAGCAACAAAGCCCACATGGAAGAAGCACACCAGCCTGTGTGATCATAAGATGTCAGTAGGATCGAGTATCAGGCACAAAGACCCAGAACAAAAAATTATAGCATTATGAATGAGGTGGAGTGCAGAGTGAAGACCCAATGCCCATCTGTAGGCAACTGGGCATTTGCTTACAGAGGGTCATGGGGAGGAGAACATGTCAGTCAGGGTCCAGTGTAGTACCGATGAAACATACAACTTTCCTCTAGTTTTCAATGTTTCCCCCTTCCCCACTATCATGACCCAAATTCTACCTTACAAGTCTGGCTAGACCAGAGCATGTACATGGGTACAGATAAGAGCTTGCAACTCAAGGAATCCTGGAGAGATAAACCCCTCAGGACCAATATTAATAGTAGTGATATCAGGAGGATAAGGGAAAGGGGGACTAGAAATGGGGAACCAATCACAAGCATCTACATATAACCCTTTCCTGGGAAAGGAACAACAGAAACATGGGTGAAGGGAGACACTGGACAGGGTAAGACATGAAAAAGATGTATAAATTATCAATGGTTTGTGAGAGAGGAGGGGTGGGGCAGGAGGGGGAAAAATGAGGAACTGATACCAAGGCCTCAAGTAGAAAGAAAATGTTTTAAGAATGATGATGGTAACAAATGGACAATTGTGCTTGACACAATGAATATATGTATGGATTGTGATAAGAGTTGTATGAGCCCCTAATAAAATGATTAAAACAAAACAAAATAAACCCACAACAAAATTTTGATCCCCAATTAATCTAGTTTATTAGTGTTCTGACTCACACTGGGATGCTTCTTTTCCTGCTCCATTTAATTCCAGGGACAATTATTTCAAGTTTGAACATCACACAGAAAACAACCAAACAACCCTATCCCCTCTACCCCCAGAATGCCATGTAGTGGATTCCGGTTCCCAGGACAGTATAGAGTTGCTCTTGGACATTAGTCAACAGCCCAACCTGTGGCCCACCAGGGCTCATTTATTTGTTATATTATCCAGACATTGGCATCTTTTTATGAAGCAGTAACATAGAGTGAATGCAAAGTTGGTAAGATAAAAATGAGCCATGGCCACAGCCAACGAAACAAACAACTCCTCACACATGTGCGTCCATTTAAAGGGAGACTCTATATTCATCAACGAACTTACCAATGGGGACTGTAAGATTAAAAAGTGAGCACTTTATGACTGACATTGTCAAGATTTTAATTTTACTTGGTTGCTCGAATCAGAACGACCTACCAATTGCCACCACCACCAGTATGGTACCCTTGTTTTTAAAATGTCCCTTTTGATGAAAGCAACATCCTTCAGAAACCTTAAAAAGAGTAGTGCATTGCTCTTTGGCATTCTAGACGTAATAGTGTCCATTGCTTACAGCTGGGAGTCTTTCTCCAAAGCCTGTGGATGGAACACCAGCCGCCCCCTGAACTAAGGTGGTGGTGCAATCATGACTGCTGAAAGTCCTTCAGGGGAACATTTCCACTGACCCGAGAAAATGCCCAGCTATCTTGGAATTGAATTATTAATCATATCAATATGCAGCATATTTCTGTTTTCCTTCTCTGTTTTCCTGAAAGGCTTCAGGATGATGTTTGCAATCTTACCACAGTAAGATTGTGGTACTTTTTCAAATGTACCACCCAAAGATTCCACACCCCCCCCCAAATTTGCCTGCTGGACAGGCATTTCATCACTTTAGAAATAGCCCCAAGTTATTCAGCTATTTGAGGTTCCGCAAACCAGTCCCACCTACTTCGATCTAATGATAATGATAATAAAGAGACAGAACTGTCTGCTTACCTTTCCTGCAGTGTTCATCCTGTTTTTCTCTTAGTTCTGTGTTTCAGAAAAAAGAACTTTTCCTGTCTGATGCTTGCCTCACTGTTCTGTAGATAAATGTCTGTGCTTTCAGATAAATTGGTCAACCCATAAGTTCCACCTCCAACAGTAATGACTCACAGCCTTAAAAATGTTCCAGTAGTCCAAGAGCCCCACCCTCTTAAGATTAAGCTGTGAAAATAAATACAGTGATTCTTAAAATCCAGCCCAGGACAGGGATCTAAAAAAGACAGGACAACAAAGTCCACTGAACAGGGAAGAAAGCACTTCGACCTGCCTTATGTTTGAGGATATAAAAACAAGACAGCATAGTTCTGTTCAACATCATTCATTAGCAATGTATAATGCGCTTCTTTAGAACTAGTCACTCTGCCCGGCACTGCTGATTTTGGCACGCGTGTGTATAATTGCTTTTCTGCTCTACCTCATTGTACAAAGACCTGAGGCTGTTTCTGGGAAACAACAATTCGACAGAGCTAAAAAGCAGATAGGGAAATATAAATAAATTAGGAGAGAAGATCAAAGCTAGAGCAAGGATCATATATAAAACAGACATGATTTCAAGACATTCAGGAATAGGAAAATTTATAAAATCTTTCCTTGCCTATAGAGAGATTATTACCCAATCCCAAATCACCATTATTTATAATGCTTTATATGATGTAGAGAGTGCTGTGCCAGAGGGACAGGGGGTGTCAGAGTTAGTAAGAAGCCTGGAGGGTGGGAGCCTGGCTGACCCTGGTCCTACAGAAATTAGCCTTAGGCTGAGGTGAAGTTTGGTTTTCATTTGTCCTTGTGTCCTTAAAGGTCAGAGACTGACTAAGTTCTAGCCCCACTTTCTTTCTTCTTAATATATTCAAGAACAAAGATGTCATTTTGAGCACTAAGGGGCAATTGATCAAAGCCACTGTGTTTCAATCACCTGGGAAAGTTGTTGAACATGAATAAGGAAAACAAATGGAGAATTGACACACTTGGACTATGCTGCTATAGAAGAACATTGAATTTATCATGGACTTCCAGAAAAAAATGGAGTTGGCGGAGGATCTGTCTTGGAAGAAGTACAACCAGAGTGCTCCTTAACGAAGAAGGTGGGAAAAGTTTGTCTTACATGCTTTGGACAGGTTATCAAGAGAGATCAGTATCTGGAACAGGTCATTACACTAATAGCCAAAGAAAAAAAAGGAAGACCATCAAGGAGATGGATTGACCCAGTGGCTACAAAAAAATGGACTTGAACAAAACAGATATTATGAGGCTAGTCTAGGGTAGGAAGACATTCATTCTGTGGCACGTAAGGTTGTTGTGCATGGGAATATCAATTATCTAGAGGCAGAAACCAGGGATTGTCCCTCTCCATGTCAAGACCCCCTTACAGGAGGCTGCTGCAGATAGTCAGGCGAGACCAGTGAGCCATAAAGACTCAAGGTCATGAGAAAATTCAGGCCCTTGAGCTAAGATGCCAGTACACCTGGGTGGGCCCCAATCTAGGTCACGTGGGCTTAATTCAGCCAATGGGGTCAGTCAAGCAAGTACTGACCACACCTCCCAGCAGAGGGCCCTAAAAAGTCAGAAGTTGGGGACCCCCAGGCCCCTCCCCACTGTTCTGTCTTCTGCACAGTTGTGCCACGATCTTGCTGGCTCGCTGGCTGCAGGGGTACCTGGTGTGGGTGTGCAGTGCCCTGAGGGTGCCTGTGTTCTTTTTGGTGCGAAGCCAAGAATCGAGGTATTTTCCACCCGAGGAATCTAATTGAAAGAGACACAGTGACATCTAATCCCATTTTTAAGAAAACGTTGTTGTTTGGTTCCCACCCACGGCAACCTTACGCACAACGGAAGGAAATGCTGTCCGATCTCGTGTTATCCTTCTAATTGTTCTCGTGTTTGAGACCATTGTTGCAGGCACTGTGTCCATCCATATCATGCAGGACAGTCTTCTTTTTCAATGTTCTTCTATTCCACTGCTCAAGTCCTTCTCCAGGGACTGCTCTGTCTTGACAACATGTCCAAAATCCATGACAATAGATAGGAACAACACTTTCTTTTGAACAAAAAAAAGATCCTTTTATAGGGAGCTCTTACAGATATTATAGCAATCCATAGTTCAATTAGATCAAAAATAATTGTGCAATTACTGCCACTATCATTTTAAAAACATTTTTTTCCTTCCTGAACTCTTCATTATCATCCTCCCTTTACCCTCCTCCTCCCAAATCCTACCCCCTAGGAACTCTTATTCTTTTTTAAATTATTATCAAATACTTTTATTATGGTGTGCCAGTCATGTGCTTATGTTAATTTTATGATTGAAATGTAGGGGTGGAGTCTAGCCTGTTAATCTGGAGATAGCCATTGAGTAGCCAATGAGGCCTCTATGTGGGCATGGCTTTCTCCTGAGACTTCTGGGAAATCTTGCGGTATTTCCCTCGTGAAGATGAGAAGCCATCTTCCCCAGTGGTTGGGAGTTAGTCTGAGAGACAATGAATCATAGACAAGACAAGATGGCAGCATCAGAGAAACTGGAGGAGCCGGTGGAGAGACCACATGGCTTTGCCCTGATGGAGCCAGACCTCTGAAGCTGGGGTGGCCACATGGAGACTCCTGCCAGTGATGAATTGCTTCTGCTGTTGATGGACCCTGAGCCCTGGAAGTGAGGAGCCATGTGGAGACCCCTGCCAGCGCCGGGATTTTGTACCCACTGATCTGTGGCTTCATGAGTCGGAAGGAGACTTTATAGACTGATTTGGGGCATATGGGTTAATATCAGACTTACGATTTTGAACAGGACTGGGCTGGGATGCTTTCTCATTTCCAATTCTTTTTGTATATAAACCCTTTCCTTATATCCATATGCATGTCTTTGAAATTTGTTCCTCTAGTCTACCTGGACTAACACATATGGGCTCCTACATATCTTATCACAATCCATACATTCATCCATTTTATCAAGCACATTTGCATATCTGCATCCATCATCATTTTCAAAGCATTTTCTTTTGACTTGAGTCCTTGATATCAGCTCCTCATTTTTCCCTCTTCCTCCCCTGACCACCGTCCCTCATGAACCCTTGATAAGTTATAGATTATTATTTTCATGTCTTACATCGCCTTCTGTCGCACTTCACCCACTTTTCCATTGGTTGGTTGTCCCCCTGGAAGGGGGTTATATGTTGATCCTTGTGATCAATTTCCCCTTTCTAACCCTACTTTCCCCTAATCCTTCTGGTATCTCTGTTCTCTTTGTTGGCTATGAGGGGGTTATCTATCCTGGATTACCTGTGTTTGGGGCTCTTATCTGTATCAGTGTGCATGTTCTGGTCTAATCAGATTTGTAAGGTAGAATTGAAGTTATGGTAGTGGAGGGGAGGAAGCATTAAAGAACTAGAGGAAAGTAGTGTGCTTCATCGGTGCTATATTGCACTCTGACTGGTTCATCTCTTCCTTGTGACCCTTCTGTGAGGGGGTGTCTCATTGGCTACAGATGGTTTGGGGTCTCCACTTCATGCCCCATACCCCTTCACATTGGATATGATTTTTTTTTATAGACTTAGATGTCTGATACTTGATCCCTTTGACACCTCATGATCACACAGGCTGGTGTGTTTCTTTCATGTGCTTCTGAGCTAGATGGCCAATTGTTTATCTTCAAGCCTTTAAGACTACGGATGCTATATTTTTTGATAGACAGGAACCATCAGTTTTCTTCAGCACATTTTCTTATGCACCTGCTTTTTCTTCAGCAATTGTGTTTGGAAGGTGAGCATCACAAAATCTGAATTATTAGAACAAGGTGGAACTCTTAATCTTACATTATAAATAGTTGTTATTATTTTCTATAGTTTACACCATCCGCTGTACCTGTTCATCCCTTTACAATTCTGTTTTCATTTCCCTCGAGTGGAGTTATACAGTTATATTTACTATGGATTCAACTTTGCCCCCTTCTCCCCCTTCTCTTCCCATACCCCAAGGGAATCATTGCTCCCATTACTTTTTCTGACAGATTTTTCTATCTTGGATTTCATGCATCAAATGATCTTCACTATACAAATGAATATTCTCAGGTATAACACATTTAATGAAGTAAGAGTGGGACCATAATAGTAAGGAGAGGATTTATTACAGAACTAGAGGATAGTTATGTGTCTTATCAGTGCTATACTGCACCATGGGTATATCTTTATTTCTATATGGCCCTTCTGTGAGTGATTGTACATTTATCTTACAGGTGTGTTTGGGTCTCCACTTTGTCTATACTTCTTCATGTCAATTTGATCTCTTGTTTTTGAACTTCTGGTCCCTGTTCCCATTGACATCTCATAATCACACATGCTGATATGCTTCTTCTATGTGGGCTTTGTTGCTTCCCTGTTAGATGGTCACTTGTTTGACTATAAGCCTTTAAGACCTCAGCTGCTAATCTTTTGATAGCTGAGCACCATCAACTTTCTTCACCACATTTGCTTATGCATCCAATTTGGCTCAGCAATCATGTTAGGAAGGTGAATTAGTTGATATAGCTTCTGCCTCAAACATTTCCCTCAGTTTATATAACTCATGCAGGTTCAATGTAAAATAATTGAAGCTTACTCACTTGTAGCAATCAGAACTAGTAAAGACTTACCAATCTCATTGGAATCTCTCTGTGTTGCAAATTGTCAATTCAGCTACTCAACACAAGATTAGAGGTTTGAGTCCACCCACAGGTATCTTAGCAGAAGGACCTGGCAATCTACTTTGTAAAATTAAGCCACTAAAACCCAACACAGCACAATTCTACCTGGCACCCCTGGCATCACCATGGTTGATGTTCATTGGAAAGAATTGCTTTTATTTTTTTATTTTAAAATAGCATTAAAGAAACAAATAAACAAATCCATTGCTTTCATCTCAATTCCAGGACCTTTTAAGACAGAGTAGAACTGTCCTGTATGGATTCCAAAGCTGTAAGTCTTTACAGAAGCGGACTGCCATATGTTTTCCCACAGATTCACAGTGATCAGGCAAGTGCTTGACGGCTGCACCATTAGTGCTGGTCCCTAGGGAGGAGCTTCTCTGTGGGCCATTGTCTTACCAGCAGGTGAGCAGTTGTGGACCAGGGCAAGGATCCTGCATCTTCAAACTAAAGAAGCCAAACTTTAATTCAGGGAAGAAAAGTTGCTTCCTCATGAACCAGCCAAGGTGAGAGTACAAACATGGTTGGTGCCTGTGCAAATACAAAAATAGGCAATTGATACACTGGTTTATGGGCTCAACAAAACCCTCTTAAAAAACAAACAATGCCTCTCTCTCACCCCACCACTGCTATCGGGTCAATTCTGACTCATAGACACCTAGAGGACTGGGTAGAACAGTCTCTGGGGGTTTCCAAGACTGTTTTCCTTTATGGGAGCAGATAGCCTCGCTGATTTCCCACTGATCAGCTGGTGGTTTTGAACTGGTGACCTTGTGGCTAGCAGTCCAGTACTAACCACTGGTCTGATGTCACCAGACCTCAATAAAACCTTACAATATCAAACTACATGAAATGTTTTTTAACTCGTTACGAATTGGATACCAGGGAGGATTTTTGTTTGGATATTCTCTTTACATATATGATTATGTATGATTTTGAATAATGAATATGCTTAATATATTAATGTAAGACAAAAGCAAACACCTCCATATAGTTTATTCCAACTCACATTTTCCCTATAGAGTAGACAGGGTAGAATTGCCCCTGTGGGTTTCTGAGGTTATAACAGTTTACAGGAGTAGATAGGCGCATTTTTGTCCCATGGTTTCCAACTGCTGATTTTATGTTTAGTCCAATATATAATCCACCCTGCCCCCAGGGCTCCTTATATTAATATCAAATATATTAAATTATATTATAACATGCATATAAAAAGAAAATTTCACTGGAAGTGCATGGAGTGAGATTTAATGTTTAAATAAGCATTTAGTGGCGCCATGGGCTAAGCATGGGCCACAAACTGCATGGTCAGTGGTTCAAATCCAATAACCACTCTCCCAAAGATTTACAGTCTTAGATTGGAATCTCTTGATCAATGACCATGGCATTGGTTTGGGTTGATTATTGGCCTAAATCCATATCCTCAGGGATTAATTGCAAGTTAAAAGGAAAGATAATGAAACTTGAAAGGAAACTGATGTAAAAATAGGTAGAGCTAAAACACATTTGTAGCCCTGTTGAATAATATAGCATAGAAGTTGTAGTTATAATGGGAAAAATTCCTTGTCTAAATCCTACTGTCATATTTCCACATAACTGTGGACCCAAACTGCCAGGATGCTAAATCTCCTGATTTTGTCAGTTGTAGACCATTCCAGAAACTTCAAGAGCCTCTAAAGAAGGGCGCTAATTACTAACAACTCATGCACCTCTAACTTGCTTGGGACAGGATGCAGAGAACCCAGATGAATTCAGAGAAAACCATTCAGCCAGTTTGGGCTTTGCAATCAGCCATATCTAGTTCAGAGTCTAGAGTCATGGCGGAGGTGAATGACCTCAGCTGCCACATTGTAAAAGGAGACTAATAGTAATAAATGCTTTGCACAGATGACCTCATTAGTGGTGAGAATCATAAAGCATGTTGCATATTGCCAAGTCCCTAAATAGTAGCTAATATTGTTCTTGATTAATTTGATTCTCATTGGTGACCTCTGCTTGGATTTTTAATGTACTTAAAATGTAACCACTTGGTATTGACATGATTGAGCTACTGAATTGTGTGGCATATGGATTAAGAGTCAATAAAACTGTTGAAATAAAATAAAATAAAATGTAAACATATGGTACAAAATATCCTGAGGTCCAGGTTCAGTGGAAATTATTTTTTAGAAATTTACTCTGGTCCCTAGAAGCCTCCACGGTTTCTTGAATTTGGAGTGAATAATCTCTTGAACCTGTGGTATAACTGGGAATGTAGGTGAAACTCAGGTTGTCCATGGGGCGACTAGCTGCTGTGGTTTTTCCGAGATTGAGAAAGCTTCAGGGTGAAACCAGGAGAGTTTCAGACAAATGAGTTCTGTCCAGTCAGCAAGGATACAGAGGCTCAGTAATTTGAGGTTATCAGCCATCTTCTCTCTGAGAGATCTGTTCCTCTGCCCTTTCATGATCCCACCAAGGACCCCCATGACAACAGTAGGGAAGGGAAAAGAGCCACTGGAGTTAGGAGACCTAGTCCCAACTCAACTAATCCCAGGTCAATACTCAGGCAAGACTTCTGACAGCTGAGGAAATGTTTGTGCAGGGTAAGTGAGGGAATGTGGTGGAGATGCTCACTAAGCTGCCCAGCCCTCAGTAAACTGCTATCCGTAAGGTTTAGAAAGTTAAGGGCCCTTGTGTATACACAGAAATGGATCTCAGTGTTTTTCCTGGGTCATTCTCGCTAGCAGAAGTAGTCATGCAATTGTTGTTACAGAATATTGTTACAGAATAGACTAAAACTGCTAGTCACCCAGAATCACAGCACAGACCACAAACTTGAGGGTGTAGTCTCATTCTGCCCTTTCTTCCTGAATGCTTCTCTCTCCAACACTGGGAAGAAGCAAGTTGAAACACATCCTTTCGTGCTTTCAAAGTGTGCCAAGTCATAAAGGGTTGAGGCCACATTGGAAAACAGAGCTGTGCTGGGGCTTCTGCAGTTCAGCATGGATATGTACAGTGTTTACTAATCCTTTTGCAACTTTTAGAACTCTAGGGTGACATTATGCCTGGCAGTTTCAGAATGCACGCAAAGCCTATCCATGAAAAAATCCAAAGCAGATTTTCTGTAACACAGAAAGACATGCCAAAGCCTCACATCTGGTCTGCACAAATTCCCCCTTCCCTCCTCGCCCCAAAAGAGTATGTTAGCTCATGGTCATTTCAGTTCTGGGGGGTTAGGAATTGGTGTTGGTGTTGGAAGGGAATACATTCAAATTGATTGGCCTTTCGTGATTGGCTTTTTCTCCCTGATGCATGCAGTAATTGGGATTGCCGCACATCTGGTTGAGGACATGCTGAAAATAACACCAAGGCATTTACTGGCCCATCTTTACAGAGATTTCATGCAGAGGACAAATGTTAAAGCACAATAACATCCAAAGCGTCTTTGAACGGTACTGTAGAGACATGGCCTTGGGAAAAAGACTATCCAGGCCCTGGGAGGGAGGCATATATGTCATTCAGTCAAGCTCAATGATAGTGTCTGTGCATCTGTCTTGAGTTCCCCTAGGGCTTGTCCTAGAGGAGTATTCCAGAATGTTAGAACCAGAAGTGGCTGTAAACTAGAAGTGACTTTATCCTAGAAGCCCATGTTCAAAAGGAACTAAGAGAAGGTCTGGGAACTGCCTCAGTGTGGTGGGTAAGAAGGCAGGCACAGGAGTGGTCTGGCTCATCAACCCCTCGGCTCCAACTACAGTTCAACACCAATGGTTTTGTATTTAAATTGGCAAGCTTTGGGGAAAAGGGGAGATTTTATTTTCTGGCCTTCCAAGTGTTCTAAAGCATAGATGTAGGCACGCAGGAGAAATTCTTAAGGCCAGTTTGGTTTCAGAGTAAGGAAGAAATGCTTAATATAAAATGTCTCAAATTATAAAGGTTTTAAGCAGCTTGTCATCAAAAATGCAGAGTCGTCAGCGAGTAATAAGGAAGAGGAGTGTCTTGCATTGTTGGAGGGGTTGGACTAGATAACCTTAGAGGCACCGAAGACTTGAACATCAGGGCCTTTGATTACATACACAAGGGACAGCAAAAGAGTGCATAGCGAGAGTGGAAGGCCATAGAGGGTATAGTGAGTCCCTCCTTTCGTGGTTCACTAGTACACGTGGGAAGCCAACCTTAACCATATGTCCCTGAAGGAAACTGGAATATACCTGGGGTTTGCATCTTTTAAAATATGCACATAGCTGGGCTGAGCCCCGGTGGCGTAGTGGTTGTGCGCGGGACTGCGGCCCACTGGGATGGAGGTTCAATTCTGGCTCCCAGGAGCAAAGGCTGGGCCTCCTACTCCCACCACCTGAGGGTAATGATGCCTAAATATATATATATATATATATATATATATATATATATATATGCACATAGCATTAACTTTTAATTAGTTCATCCTTGAGGAGGGTATGGGGATGTTTGAAGGCATGCGTGAGGATAGAGAAACAAAAGAAAGGATATCAAAGCACCATCAACTCGTCAACCTTTTCCATCTTTTTTTTTTTAATTAATACAGTATTTATTTGTCTTCCCTCTGTCAAACCCTGAGCCAATGACTTTCCCCAGGCTGCCCGGGGAGGTGCAGGGAGAGGAGTATACAGGGCAGACAAGACGTGGGACAGAGAACTAGGGGAGGTGGAGATGGCTCCTTCACATGGCGAAGAGGAGAGGAAGGCCACCATCAGGCAGAAAAGCCCCATGGCCTCCGAGAGGGCAAAGCCCAGAATGGCGTAGGAGAAGAGCTGCTGCTTCAGAGAAGGGTTCCTGGCATAACCAATGATGAGGCTCCCAAACACAGTGCCACTGCCAGCTCCAGAGCCCGCCACGCCAACTGTGGCAGCCCCCGCCCTGATGAACTTGGCGGCTGTGTCGATGTCCCTGGAGACAGTGCTAGCTTGGAAGCTGCGACTAGGAAGGAGTGAGGTCAGGGGACGTGGGGCTGTCAAGCTACTGACGCGCTCGTCTGTCAGTGTCACGGGCAGTGTCTGCACCAACACAGAGTGGTCGGCTCAGCAGCTGGGAGGTGCTCCTGACCAGGGCAGGGGTGGAGACGCATTTGGCGCAGGCGTACATTTTTAGGGGGTGAGGGGGCAGTGGCAGGCGAGCTGCTCCTAGTGCAGAGAAGACAGAGAGGGGAGGGGGCCCCATCTGTCTTTTTAACTGAGCTGTCTCCACTGTCTCTGCCTCGCAGGTTCGATGGGAATGCTGTTGTCCGAGTGACTCAGCGCATTCTGTTTCTGCTGCCCTGCCCAGGTGTTCCTGGTGTTTGCTCCTCTACTACCTTCAGTTGGTTAAGCTTAGGAAACCTTGTGAGGGTGGAGAAGGACCAGGCAGTGTTTCGTTTGGTTGTGCATAGCTTTGGAATTGGTTGGAACGGACTCGATGCCACCCAAATTTAATAATGCTATGCTGATTGGTTAAATGGTCCACTGAGACTGTGGTTTCAAGTCTTTTAGCCATTTGTTCAAGTTGTTTAGATATGTCTAGGAAGCTTCTGTGACAGCTCCCCTAATAGGATTTATTCTATATGTGGATATATATATGTGTGTGTATGTATGTATGTATATCCTACTTACATGCCTAATCATATGGCTTTGGTTATCGTTTATCCTACTTCTGTGAGAGTATTTACCAAAATTGTCCCTTTTTACCTTCACTGCTTGGTGAAAGCTGTGGTCAAGGTGGTCTTAGCTTGGTCAAGCTGTGGTCTTGTCTTTCCCATCATCAAAAGCAACTTGAGTCTACTATCTAGAAAGAGATTCCCATCCTGTCTCCTACTCCATACCCAGATGGTTGTTAGTTAGTTGATTCTGTCTCGTGGTGACCACCTTTGAGTGGAATTTTTCCATAGGGTTTTGAAGGTTATGATCTTTCAGAAGCAACTCCTCTTAGAACCTTCCTCTTAGGTGCCTTTCAATAGGTTCAAGCCAACAACCTTTCTGTTGGTATTGAAGTACCTCTTTGTGAAACTAGGAACTCCTACAAAAGGATGTGATATTATTAAATCCATCTTACAGTTTGGAACAGGAAGCAATTGAAAATAAACTTCAAAGATACTATCAAAAGGAAAACAATATGACATATCAGTGCCTGAAACTCTTGCACGGGCAGTGAATGTGTTTATAAAATAATTGAAGCAAAAGGGGAGGAAAGGAAAGAAAAAGGTACAGTGTAACTATGCAGTGCATGGTAACTGCTCTTACAGTGATGTCATGAATTGTTTTGAAGAATAAATGTGCCCATTTTGTTCTGAACTGGCAATGTGGGTTCGAATGGTGAAATCCTACTCTCTAATTCTTTCCACTCCAGATACAGAAGTGTAAGCCCAGGTGTGGGTAAATGTCAAGGTAGCTGGAATGTTGCCTTGTAAGACTTAACTGTGAAGAAAAGAGAAAAAGCAACAGTGTTAGCGCATCTTTTCTCTTGTGGCAGAATCCGTAGAAGAGATAATGTAGGGGTGTGGAACATATCCCAACAACTCTAGCACCCCTGAAAGGGTGTCCTAGGAGAAATCATCTGGGCAGGTAGGTGTAAATTATCTGCTGCCAATGGCTCATTGGGCAACTCAGAGTGAGGCTGTCCCATTAGAAGGGGGTGACCAGGCAAGCACCACCACATTGAAAGGGACCAGTTAGACATTGGGCTGCCCAGGTACTGAAGGACAAACTGCCAAGCAAACCCCGGCTGTGGACCACCACTAACGACACTGACCCATCAATTATCTTAAACACAAAGTTAAAATGGTTGTTAGCTTCATATTTCAAATAAACACTATGGTATTAAAGCAAGTTGTATCAGCCAATTTTAATCTGTCACAGTTTTAACCAAAGAATATAGCCTACTAATTTTCTGACAAGAAATTTTTTTGTGTTTGTTTTTAAGGTGGTTTCTTTTTCTTTTTTTCTTTGAATTCCCTAGTTCTCAAGATAGGGGCTGTTCTGGGGACACCTCATCACTTCCTGAAAGGCTTTTCTTGCCAAACTCAAACAGGAGATTTATTCAACAAAGAGCAAATAAGCCATGCAGTGGGAAAGAGCTAAGTCATGGTGAGGTTGGAACTTCTCTGAGAGTGCTGGAAGAAGCCAGAGGGTGTGGGTAACTGCCTGACTAGTCTTGTCAGGAAAGTTTGACTGCGTGTTTGCCCAAGAGAAAGAAAAAAAAACAGAACTAAATGAAATGGAGACTGGGAAATTCAGTTCAACTGCATCACCCGAAAGTCACCATGCCACAAGTGTAAGTGATCATTCATTGACTACTTCAGTTACATATTCTTTCATTCACTCAACAGGGTTTTATTCATTTCAGCTATGGGCATAGAGAAGAGCCGTAGTGTCCCAGTGGTTAAGCACTCAGCTGTGAGTGGAAAGGTTAGTGATTCAGACCCATGGAGAAAGATGGAGCAGTCTGCCTCCATAAAAAGGATGGCCTTGAAACACTAAGGAAGACTTCTATTCTACACTGTAAAGTCACAGTGAGTTGGAATCGATACAATAGTAATGCAGTGGGCATCAGGGGTCCTTATGGTGGTTCAAATGTTAGGCCACTGACTTCTAAATCTCAAAGGTTAACAGTTCAAACCTCCCAGTAGCTTTACATGATAAAAAAAGCCTGGGAGGGTTGAGCCCCGGTGGTGTAGTGGTTGTGCGCTGGACTGCGGCCCACTGGGACGGAGGTTCGGTTCCAGCAGTGGGGCTGGGCCTCCTACTCCCACCACCGGAGAGCAGTGATGCCCCCCCCCCAAAAAAAAAACAAAAAGATTAACCCCATAAAGAAAACCCTGTAGGGAAGTTGTACCCAGTGATATGGGGTTGCTAGAGACAATGGGGCTATAGGTACTGAGATGTATGTGATAGTGTTTCTGTTCTAAAAGCTTAGCTTATGAAAGGTTGTCATGGGGTTTTGTTTGTTTGTTTGCTTTTTGTCCCAGCTAAATTGTATTTTTTAAATCATTTTATTGGGGGCTCATACAACTCTTATCACATTCCATGCATCCACCCATTGTATGCAAAGCACATTTGTACATTTATTGCCATTATCAGTGTCAAAACATTTTCTTTCTACTTAAGCTCTTGGTATTAGCCCCTCATTTTCCCCCTCGTTTCCTGCTCTTCACTCCCTCATGAACACTTAATTTATAAATTGTTATTATTTTGTCATATCATACACTGTCTGATGCCTCCCCTCACCCACTTCCCTATTGTCTTTACCCTCCAGGAAGAAGGTTATATGTAGATCCTTATAATCAGTTCCCCCTTTCTGCTCCACCTTCTCTCAATCCTCCCAGTATCGCCACTCTCACCACTGGTCCTGAAAGGATCATCTGTCCTGGAGTCCCCATGTTTCTGGTTCCTATCTGTACCAGTGTACTTCTTCTGTTCTAACTGAACTTGTAAAGTACAAGTGGGATCATAAAAGTTGGGGGTTGGAGGACGAAGCATGTAAGAATGAGAGAAAAGTTGCAAACTTCATTGTTGCTACATTGTACCCTATTGGCTCATCTCCTCCCTGCAACCCTTCTGTAAGGGGATGTCGCTTCACCTACACATGGGCTTTGGGTTAGTTCTTTGATGCCTGATACCTGATTCCTTTGACACCTCGTGGGCACACAGGCTGGTGTGCTTCTTCCATGTGAGCTTTGTTGCTTCCATGTGGCTGCTTGTCTATCTTTAAGTCTTAAAGACATCAGACACTATATCTTTTCATAGGTAGGTACTATCAGCTTTGTTCATCACTTTTGCTTATGCAGACATTTGTCTTCAGCAATTGTATCAGGAAGGTAGCATCATGGAATGACATGTTAAATTGTATTTTTCTAAAAGTCAGAATGAGGGTTTTTAATGAGGGTAATTTGAAGGTATTACTAGAAAATCACAGACCTTGTTATTAAATAAAAATGTCAAAGACTGTGAAGTCATTTTTTCTCAACATATCCTTTGTGTAGGCAGCTTTTGCATCTCTCCATCCCTGCTGCACAGAATTCTGCATCTTTGGCTTGACATCACGTCAAAATGGCAGATTTGGCATTCTCAAAAGAATTTAAAATGTTCTTCGAGTTTTCAAGAACGAGAACTGGACAAAAAGAAGTTGGGAGGGATAGGAGCGGGGATGTGAAGGGGAGAGGGTCTGACTTCCCCGTGAAATTCTTAAAGAACAGCCCTGTTATCCTTGAGGAATGGACACTGGCATTGTCATGAGAGAAAAAGTACAGTTTTCAATTTCTTAAAAATTCTTCCTAATAAGCTCCTTTGATCCTTTCGTGTCCCTTAAGGAAGTCAACCAAGAATACCCTTTTGGAATTAAACAAAGAGTCACCATAATTTTCTGAGCTGGCCTCTTTGCCTGGACTTTAATTGGGCCTGAGGCTTCTTCTAATGTGGGTCTTGATGCCATGTGGAGTCATGTAACCGAATGTGGAAGAAAGAGGAATTTGGCAACAGTTAACGGTTCTCAAGGCACAATGAACAAAATTGAATTTACACTCAAGCATGTCAAGCACTAGCGCTTGTTGTAAATTCCTTGGGAACAAAAGGGGCTCTTTGATGGAAACAAGTTCACAAGCCTGATCCAGTCTGTCTTCTTGGAACCTAGAGCTTTCATCGGATCCTTTCCTTCTTTCTATCTTTTTAAAGAGTGTTACTAAGAGAGCGTGTCTGCTGCCACCCACTGATTACAGAGACATTTGGGAAAAACCAGTGCATGTGGGAACTGAAATCTTAGTAGCACTATCTTTTGACTTTTCTTTGTATAATGCTTCAACTCACTCATGGCCATGGAGTTGATGTTGACTCATGGTGACCCCCTAGGATAGCCAAGAGCTGACCCTGTGGGCGTCCTAGACTCTAACTCTTTACGGGCGTAGAAATCTTCATTTTACTCTCTAGCATAATGACAGACCATTAAAGTGTTCTTCACATTTTAAGGCACATATCTGTTTCAAGTCCTTTAAATTCTCCGGAGGTAGCCTGGCTGCACAGCGGCAGGGCCAGATTAAGGTATGTGAGGGTCCCGCCTGCTAATAATCTGTGGTGCCGCCTGCTCTGTTTACACATGCCTTCTGATATCATGCACACACACAGGCCTCGAAAAGTTCATAGCAAAACTTAATTAAAAGATTAGACTGTGTCCATGAACTTTTTGAAAGTGCCCCTCATATGTATGTGTAGATATGTTTCTTACCCACCCATGGTATGCCTTTATAGATATATCATTACTTTCAATATGTGATTATTATTATTATTCATTTTTGCTAAGTAACCACTCTTGTTGGAAGCAGTTTCCTCACTAGCTTGTACATTCCCAACAGGTTGGTGGTGATTAGAAGTCTTGATTGCATAGAAGGGGATGGGAGAAGACAGAAGCCAAGGAAGGTGTTGAGGTCCTGGGGGTCGGTGGGGGAGTCCAAAGCTTAGACAATCTTTTAAATACAATAATTGCACTGGCATATACTTGGCATGTTTTGCAATTTAATTATGCAAGCATACTAACCTGATGGGTACAACCATCCCCGCAATTGATTTCAGAACATTTTCTCCTCAGACTCATTGCTGATAGCTTCCCATTTCCCCCCACCCTCTTTGCCGTGCCTTTAGGCAATTATCAACCTAGTTACTGCCTCTATACATAAACCTATCCTGGTCTCATCAACAGAAAATCACACCAAACACAGATAGGATGTGAACAACCACCAAAATAGGGGTTCCATTTAACGTCCTTCTGGTGTGGCCTCTGAAAGATGACCTGTGCTTCAAAAGGACAGAATCCAAAGACCCAGTAGTCCATAGCACATTGCCTGGGTCACCAAGGGCTAGACAAAAACCGTGTCACAAATATCCAGTTAGGTACATTGTACTTGGCGTATTCTCTCTTGTGTAGATACAAAGCATCTTTTTTCCCCAATAGGAAGTTGCTCCTCTGGTTTACTCACTATCAGAAGCATGGTGGACGTCTCTTAGACATATATGCCCCTTACGCCCACTTGACTTGAATTTCAGTAGGGTTCACTAAGCACTCTTATAAAGATTGTCTATTGGTTTGAATGATCTTAACACAATGTTGTATGGCAGCAACTGAATGGATCTTCTCTCTCTCCACCCATCTTGAAAAATTGAGCCCAGCTTAAGTGAGGTCTTCTCTGTTTGTACATATAAAGAGTGTGATGTATGGTTCATGTGTGCTAGGCAAGTTCTCATCCTTGTCATTTGGGAGGCCAGATTAGAAGATTACATGACCTGAGAACAGAAGCCTGCCTTTGTGTTGGTAGCTTACACTTTTAGTAGTGAACGCCTACAATATTTGTTTCTTTTGTGATTGATTAACTTCACTCAGTTTCATGGTTTTCAGATCCATCCATGTCATGAGCTCTTTCAATGTTTCACCACTCTTTTTAGGGAAGCATACTATCCTGTGTATGGACCATATATTCTTCCCCCATTCTTCTACTGATGGGCCATTGGGCTGTTTATAGTTTTTTGCTATTGTGAACTGTGAAGCAATGAACATGGGAGAACATACATCTATTCGTGCTCTGTCTCTTATTTCTTTGGCCAGTTAAGATATTGCTGGGTCTTATGGTATCACTGTTCTCAGTTGTTTAGGTAGCATCATATTGCTTTCTAAAATTGTTATACATATTTACAAGTCTACCAACATTGTATAAGGGTTCGATCTCTCTGTATGTTCTCTAGCATTTGTTGTTCTCTAATCTTTTGAAATGGGTTATCATTGCAGGTTGGAGGAGATATCTCATCATTGTTTTGACGTGCATCTCCCAAAGGGCTGGTAACCATGAGAAGTTCCTCATGTGCTTGTCAGCCATTAGATTCTGTCCCTCATCAATTGTCTCTTCATATCCTTTTCCCATTTATTAATTCAATTATCTGGGGGTTTTCTTATTGAAGTTTTCCAGAACTCTTTAGATTTTGCTTCATCAATCTTGAGCATGGGCACTGTGTTAGACCAGACTGAAAAGAGAAAAAAACCCTGGAGACACTCATATGTGTGTAAGAGAGAGTTTTATATTCAAGAGGACTTGTATATTAAGAAAACATACTGACTTAGTCCTGAACAAGTCCATAAGTTTGATATTAACCCAGATGTCCGATACTAGTCCTTAAATTCTTCTACAGACTTGTGCAGCACATACAATGATGCCCAAAGCAGAAAGATCATAGGCCACTGGGTGAAAAGTCTTGTGGAAGTATCTCAGTCTTGGTTTTGCTCTCCATGTGGCTGCTCCAGCTTCAGGGCTCTGGCCGCCATCAGCTTAGTTTCATGTGGCTTGTCAATAGAACAGGAAACAGAGAGAGCGTGCGTTCATTCCATCTCCAGTGAGGAAGATAGGAGTTCCCAGAAACCTCAGGAGAAGGCCATACTCACATAACGGCTCTGACCTGATTGACAGGCTAGACTCCACCCCTTTGCTCAAGTTGACAGGAGATTATGTAACTGCCTAAGGCACCCTCATGACCTTGCATAAATTTTGGTTTTGATCAGCAGTTTCTTATGCACAAGAGCTGATAGTAGTTTCATTTAGTGCCTTGCCAGTGTCCTTCCACTACAAGGCTTGATTTTCCTGGTGTTCTGTGTACTTGGGATATATATATATATATATATATATATATTTTTTTTTTTTTTCCCCAATGGACAAATGGTGCTCCTGTTTTATCAAGTCCTAAGCACCTGATTACCTTGTTCACTAGGTAATTTGTCCATGTTCAGAGGTTATTGGCTTGACTGCTAGGCAAAAGGTTGACTGTCCAATCTCACCATCTGCTCAATGGGAGAAAGATGTGGTTGCCTACTTCTGTAAAGATTTAAGGCCTTGAACACATTAGAGGGCAGTTCTTTATGGTTACTATGTTTGTCCAGATTGACTAGAGAAACAAATTCAGTGACATTCATATGTATGTAAGAAAAAAAGGAAAGAACTTTTTCAAGAAGCTTTATATATCAAGAAAATATCCCCACCCAGTCCAACTCAAGTCTCTAAGTCCAACACTAGTCCATAAGTCCTCTTCTGACTCACAAAGCCACATGCAATGATGCAGAATGTAGGAAGATCACACGCTGGTGGGTGCAAAGTCATGTGTATCCAATAGCACAGTTCATCATAAGCCTCTGGCAGGATTTAGATCAGCTAACAAGAAAGTGAAAACAGAGGGTGGGGATGGGCATGTGGTTCCTTCATCTCCGAGGCACTGACAGCCATCAGCCTGTCTCCATACGTTGTCAAGAAGAATGTCTCTCCAGGAGTGAGCGTTGTCAGTAGAGAGTCCTCAAGGGAGTAAGCTGAGAAAATGTCTCCTATCTTCAAGGAGGAAAATACAGGAGTTCTCAGAATTCCTAGGAGAAGGCCATGCCCACAGAGAGGTCTCATTGGTTATGATCCAATTGACAGACTAGACTCCATTCTTAATCCACTCAAGTCCTAAATTGACACCAGATTATCTAACTACCACACCAGCCATATACAGTTCTATGTAAGTTTGGTTGATGAAGGCACACATGTGTTCCTGTAAAAAAAATTGCAAACAGTGAAACAGACAGAATAACACATATTAAACTAAGAGGTTCCAAGAATAACAGTAGCCATGGGGTCCAAGATTTTCCAGAAGCAAAAATACTTCCTTATGAATGGTCCCATCTCCCTAACTCTTTTAGTCAGTGCTGGATTGGCACCTCAGTTTCTCACAGTTTTCTTTTCTGCATTATATTCAAAAGAGCTGCTGGTGCTAAATAACCTTTTTATATGTCTAAGCTTTCAATAGAAGCAGTATGTAACAAAAATTATTACCAAGAGTAGCACTGTTAGGCTAGAACTTATACTATGTAAAATACTTTGAGCCCAGGCAAGTGGGTCAAGACCCCCCAAATCATCTACCAGTTGTTTAATTACATCAGAGTTAGGGGATGACTTTAGCTCATCCTTAAATGAATTGAAATTTCCCCTTTTTAGTTGAACTACATCTAAAGAAAAAGTTCCATTAATTCTCTGTAAATGATTTCTAACTAAAACCCAATTGTGTAAGGTTACATTATATGAATAAGGAGTTACACAGTGGGAGTTACATAATCTGGTGTCAACTTGAGACTATTAAGAGTGAAAGGGTGGATGCTAGGCAGTCAATCAGGTTGCAGCTTGATAACCTCATTTGGAGGCACCAGGGAGATAAATACCTGACTGGAGGCCAGATACACACTCCACTCCCTGTGAACATTCCTGTTGACAAGACACACAGAGTTACCCTGATGGAGTCAGAGCCCTGGAGCTGGAGGAGCCATGTGGAGACCCACACCAGTGCTGAGATCCTTTCACTGTCACTAGATCTACAAGACTTTCACACCCCCTGGCCTGTGATCTTCCTGCATTTGGCATTATTGTCTGTATTGTGTGAGTCTGAAGAGGAATTTATAGACTTAATATATATATATATATATATATATATATATATATATAAATTTATGGTGTCGGACATGAGGACTAATAGTGGACTTTTGGACTTAAACTGGACTGGGCTGGGATATTTTCCTAATATATTATTACACTTTGGTATAAAACTCTTTCTTATACACAAATGAGTGTCTATGAATTGGTTTCTCTAGTCAACCCAGAGTAAAACATGAAATCTATTATATTCGAATCATATTTTAACATTAACTGATGTCTCAAGTCCCTGATTTGATCTCCTAGCCATCGAATTTTATTTCATTTTATTGCAATTCGGCCACTTATCCTTCTAGTTCGTTATCTACCTTTGCCTGTATGGCCCATAGATGATGGGCCACTTTTGTACAAAATGTTTGGTTTAAACAGATTCCTGCAACGCTGCACCCTCAAGAGCAGCAGCAGTGGCAATGGCTATGAGTCTAATGATGGCTGCAACAATCATACCCACAAATCGGTGAGAGCTCTGTAACATCTCTGACATTATCTGCAACACTAAGGATGTCTCTGGACTGCTTTCACATATGTGATTCATTTGCACTGGGACCCACACTCACAACTGGCTCGTTAAGATGAGGACACTTTCTTTGGAGATGTTTATAAGCAGAGGATGGCTGAGGCAAGTATTCAGTCTACAATGATAGCATGTGGCACTGAACTTAGTCTCATCTGTTATGATGTCTCCACCAGTGAATATGTAGGGTAACTTTACACAGGAAGCTATGTACCATATCTTATTTTATGGCAAGTGTATATAGAACCAGACTGACTTCTAGTAGGAAAGCTTCTTAGAGATCCTGTTAAAGATTTCCCGCAGGGGCAGATGGAGAGTACAAGCCCAACGAGTATGACTAGCACCTACCTCAGTGGTGACAGATCTAACAGCAATCACTGCTGGAAAAATACGTGCTTTGTGCTATATATCAGTCTACCATTTATTAGGTGGGAATCGACTCAGGGTCAAGAGGGCTAAGTAAATTCTTCCTTTATCTTTTTTAATCTTACTTGATGCGTGAGTCCACTTTTCTAATAGCAAAACAGTCAAGGCGCGAAACACAGAATTATACATATTAAACCAAGTCTCCAAAGTGGTACGAGTCATGGGCCCCAAGATTTTAGATTTGATTATAATGTTCTTTTTCCTTAACCAAGGCAAATAAAGTTCACTTTCTCTTAGGCCTTCTATAACTTACTACATTTTTACTAACTTTCACATACAGGTATGACCAGACATTGTTACTTTTCCTCAAGTCTTTTAAAACTTCCTCATGTCTTCTTCAACTTAGTGCATACTCTCAAGTTAACTTTTACTCTCTGTGTTACTCTGGGTTGACTAGAGAAACAAATGCAGGACCCTCATATATGTATAAGAAAAGCTTTATACAAAAGAGCAATTTTACATTGAAAAAACATCCCAGCCTTGTCAGATCAAGTCCATAAGTCTGATACCAGTCTATAAACTCCTCTTCAGATTCATACAACACATGCAATGACATCAAGTGCAAGAATGTCACAGGCCAGGAGGTGGAAAGTCTTATGGATCCAATGGAAGTGTATAAGAGGTTGAATGAGTCTCCACATGGCTTCAGCATAGCTCCATGTGTCTTGTCAGCAGGAAGACTAAGAAGAGCATTTGGGTCTGGTCTCCGGTGAGCAATTTATCTCCGTAACACCTGCAAATGAGGTCAGCAAGCTGCTATCTGATCGACAGGCTAAACTCTACCCCTCCACTCTTAATCCTCTCCACTTGACATCAGATTATGTAACTACCACACTATCTTTCACATTCTGGCCCAGCCTTACATTCTACTTTAAGGCATACTTGTGTATAAGCTGATTTTTTCAGCACATTTTTAATGCAATTTTTTGTGGTAAAATTAGGTGCCTCCACTGATGTTTGGTTTTTACTCGAGTATATATGGCATTTTCTTTTTCCCTTTTTAAAAACTAAACACGAAAATCTATTTCCAATAATTCTTCTTCTCTTTTTGCCTTTAGTTCTTTTTACTAACACATGCTGGGCTTCACATCTGGGTTCTTATGATTATACAGCTAACATAGCATGCAGCCCTGCCTGTTTGATGCAGTCCTTCACCAAGGGGATTCTGAAGGAGGTTCAACCACACATTAATGTAAGAGAATTGATCAAGATGTCCAGGTAAAGGCAATGTCTTGCCTATCAATGAAGGGTTGGGTGACATCCTCAAAGCATGGATCAACTAGATCAGGTGGTAAAAGAAAAGGATTAGTGGTGGTGTCAGAACACTGGATTTATTTTGGGTGGAGACGGAGACAAGAAAAGTCTCTGGTGTGGCTGGTAAGGGAAGCACAAATTTAGAACCCGTAAGCTTTGTAGTAACTGAAAAGTTACCACTGTTTTGAATTTAGTAAGACTATCTGCCCAGTAGGGGAGAGTGACATTTAGAGATGACTAGAAGCTGATGTGAGACTTGCATATTATAAAGGCTGCACAAGAGTGGTTGTGTAATGAGGGCTGATATAGTATACAATAGTGGTGGGTGCTAAAGAAGTTTGCCCTGAATGTTCAAGTAGTGTTCAATAAGTGGTCTCCATGTCTAAAAGGAAAGAGAGAGGCTTACCTGAGAAAATGATTGTTACCCTGGGCTGGTGATGGATCATCTCTGTGGGGGCCACTGACCCCGGGCACTGTCAACCCTCAGCTGCCAAGCCAAGAACCCTGGCGAGAAAGCTGAGCAAGAGGTATTAAGGCTCCAGAGGTGTGATGGGAGAGACTATCCTTTCCACTTTCTGTCCAAAAGGGCGGTCAGCTCCTCAGTGCCCTCCTTGTCTGCAGTGTGGGCAAGGCTTTGGTAGAGGATGAGGCTGGGACACTTGTGAGTTCAATGTCCTGTCTGGGAACATTTACAGGAGGGTCCGTGTAGGTCACCTCTTTGTGGTCAATTGTTAATTAGCCTGGATTCACGCATCTTGTCCTGAAGGCTGTTAGTCAGCCTCTGATATTTAGATTTATCTCTTTCTACATTGTCTAACTCTTCCTGTTCCTCCCTGTGATTGAAAATTGTATAGTAATAGGAAAATACTATTTTAAAAAAAACCGCACTCCTATTGAGTTGATCCTGACTTATGGCACTCCTGGAGGACAAGGCAGAACTGCCCCTGCAGGTTTCCAAGACTGTAACTCTCTGTAAGAGTAAAAAGTCTCATATTTCTCATACAGAGGGGCTGGTGGTTTTGAACTGCTGACCTTACACTTAGCAGCCCAACATGAAACCACTACCCCAACAGAGTTCCTTACAGTATTAGTTAATATTACTGAATGTCTATTATATGCCAAATGCTATGCTAAGTGATTTCTAAGAATTACATAAAATAAATAAAATGGCTGAGCAAAGGTTCTCTGACTAAAGAAATATTGAGAACCATGAATTTATCCATCTATTTTATAATAGCCACAGCTTTGGACACTAGATCTTCCAAAGACTATAATTCTTAGGAGATTTAAGGGCAAAGACTTTTCCCAGAAGTGTATATATGACCTTTTCTAACTCAGTAAAAAACTGCAAGAAAGAATGTGTGGGAATCATGTAATCCTGTGTCAATTTCAGGATTGGGAGTGTAGGGGTGGGGTCTAGCCTGTCATTCTGGAGATAGCCAATGAGATCACTTTGTGGGCATGGCTTTCTCCTGAGAATTCTGAGAAATCTGGCTGCATTTCCCCCTTAGAACTGAGAGACTTATGACTCAGTCCCTTGGAGATGCTCTGCTGAAAAGACACAAGTCTGACTCCCTCTGAGACATCTCAGAAGAAAAGCCACAGGGCTTACCCTGATGGAACCAGACCTCTGAAGGTGGAAAAACCATGTAGAGATCCCTGTCAGCACTGAGATTCTTCTACCGCCACTGGATACACAAGACTCTGCACCCACTGGCCTGTGATTGTTCCGGTGTCACTGCATGTGCTTTGAGAGTCTGAAGAAGACTTATGGATTGGTATTGGACATTTGGACTAATATTGAACTTAAGACCTTGAACTGGACTGAGCTGGGATGTTTTTCTTGATGTACAGTTGTTCTTGTATATAAACATTTCCCTTATATGCACATGTGTGTCTATGAATTTTGTTTCTGTGGTCTACACAGAATGATAAATACACTGAAACACCTGTGAGCAGCTACTTCCCTCCTTTCCCACTTGTTTCCATTCATGACTTCTCACAAAGAAAGACTGCCCTTTGGAGTCTACTCCAAGGGCGTGGTGGGGATGTACTGGCATGGCTGGGGCACCAGGGGGGATGAAACCCTGGGAGTGAAGGGCAGTGTCTGTGGATGACAAGGTATTTGCAGTGAGCAGACTCTGAGAGAAGACTCACATGCATCTTAACCCACAGAAGCAACACAGCAGTGTAGGACTGTCTGGTGAGTCAACATTCTCGGGCTATGCATTGAGACATCATCATACTCTCCAAGGAACACTCTGACTGACTGATGGTTGCTCTGTCTCAATCTCCTGTACCACCTCATCCCTGCCCTTGAAGAAAAGGACTCTTTCATTCATTTAGATGAGTGATTCTCAACCTTCCTAGTGCCGTGACCCTTTAATACAGTTCCTCATAGCTGCAATTTTCTACTGTTATGAATTGACTGACCCCTATGAAAGGGGTTGCGACTCCCAGGTTGAGAATTGCTAATTTAGAGGCTTTCTCCTACACTTCATTAACATCATGAGCAAGTAAAAACAAACCCAAACGCTATTGCTGTCAAATCAATTCCAACTCATTTCCCCACCCCCGTGTGTTACCAAGTAGAGCTGCTCCATAGTTTTCTTGGTTCTAATATTTGCAGAAAGGATTTCCATGTTTCCATAGGGGTATCCTCTGAAGTGGACACACTATTCTTCATTGGAGTCTGTTCTTAGTCTGGAAGCTCTGCTCAGACCTGGTCGCTTTGAGTGACCCTGCTGGTATTGAAATGTCAGTAAACAAAACCCTCAACATCACAGCTACACACAAGCCATGACAGGATGATGGCCTGACAGAAAAATGGCTAAGATAAAGGGACACAATGATGAAGTAAAAGAACTGAACAAAAAATTTTGTAAGGCGGCCTGAGATGACACGGTCAAATATTATAAGGAAATGTGCAAAGACCTACAGTGAGAAAACCACCAAGGAAGAACACACTCAGCAGATCTTAAACTCAAGGAACTAAAGAAAAATTTCAAACCTTGAGTTGCAAGCGTCTACGGACAAATATTGAATGTGCAGGAAACATCCAAGGAAGATGGAGAGAACATGCAGAGTCATAGTACCAAGAACAAACAAACCCCTATTTGACATTCCACTGTTTCAGGAGGTCCCACATGAGCAATAGTGCTGTAGGAAGAAGTTCAAGCTGCACTGAAATCATTAATCAAAAATAAGGAATTGATGGGATATCAATTGAACTGTTTCAACAAATTGATGAAGCCCTGGAAGCACTCATTCATCTCTGCCAGGAAATGTGGAAGACAGCTTCTGTACCAACTAACTGAAAGAGATCCCTCTCTGTACCCATGCCAAAGAAAGGTGACCTGGAAGAATGCTAACATTACACAATAATATTGCTGACATCACATGTAAGTAAAATTTTGTTGAAGGTCATCCAACAGATATGAACCTGTTGCCAGGGTTCAGACTGGTTCCAGAAAAGGATCTGGAACAAGGCCTATCGTTGCTGATGTCAGATGGATCTTGGCTGAAAGCTGAGGATACCAGAAAGATGTTTGCTAGTGTTTTATTGACCATGCCGAGCATTTTCCTGGGCGGCTCATAGCAAACTATGAATAACCTTGAGAGGAATGGGTACTGCAGAACACTTTATTGTGCTCATGTGAAATTTCTACATGGATCAAAAGGCAGTTGTATCAACAGAACAAGGGAATAGTGTTGGTTTAAAACCAGGAAAGGTGTGTGTCAGCATTGTTATCCTTTCACCATACTTATTCAGTATCTATGCTGAGCAAATCATCAGAGAAAGTGGATTATATGAAGAAGAATGCAGCAGCAAGACTAAGGGTAGGCTTATTAACAACCTGAGATATGCAGATGGCACAACTTTGCTTGCTTGAAAGTGAGGAGGAATTGAAGCTCTTGCTGATGAAGATCAAGGATTGAAGCCTCCAGTATGGATTACAGCTCAATGTAAAGAAGACCCAACTCCTCACAACTGGACCATGATAAAGGAAGAAATGGTTGAAGTTGTCAAGGATTTTGTCTTGCTTGGCTTCAAAATCAATGCTCATGGAAGCAGCAGTGAAGAGAACAAAAGACGCCATGCACTGTGTAAATCTGCTGCACAAGAGACCCCTTTAGCGCATCGAGGAGTAAGGAAGCTCCTTGAGGACTAAGGTGGGCCTGACCCAAACTCTGGCATTTCCCATTGCCTCCTACATATGTGAAAGTAGAACATTGAATAAGGAAGACCAAAGAAGAATCAATGCATTTAAATTTCGGTTCTGGAGAAGAGAAATGAAAACATCCTGGACTACTAAAAGGACAAACTGATCTGTGTTGAGAAAAATGTGGTCAGTGTGTGTCTTAGAGGCAAGGAGGGCTTTGTTGTACCGACTTTGGGCATGTTGTCAGGAGGGACGGTGACCTGAAGAAAGGCATCATGCTTAGGGAAGCGTAGGCTAACCAGAAAGAAGGTCCCCATGGAGATGGACCGACTCCGTGGCTGTCATCATGGGCTCAGGCCAAGAAACAGTTGGGAGGGTGATGCCGGACAGTGCAGTGTTTCCTTCACTGTGCGAAGAGTTGTCATGCGTCAGAACAGACGTGGGCCCCGCAAGGACAACAGCAGCCTTTATCCGCCTGTCTCTGTCTCTATCTGGAGCACTGATTTGCTTCCCCAGAGAACTCAGCCTAACGCACCTCATTCTCCTCCCCGGGGTTAGCAGTTGCCATGGAGTAGAGCTGCATCCGGACCGCTTCCAGCAGCTTATTTTTGCAGAAGTCGTCCCCTAGCCTACTGAGGCAGACTAACAAAAGAAACTCCCTTTTTATTAGTGGCTTCCTCCATCTCGGAAAGTCCCATTCGTGATTGATTTGAGAAAACATTCTCATGTTCTTGAGATCAGAGCATTGTGATGACTAATATTGCTCCTTCAGATGCTGTCACCAGGAGTCAGGTGGCTATAATCAATGCTGTACCCTGTAGCGCTCACTAACTGTAAAGCCTAGTTTTGCTTTCTGCTTCTGGCCACGCTTGCTGAAATCCTAGACAAATGATAAATTCATTTTTCTGTCTTTAAAGATGGGCTGAAATGTGTCCTCAGGACTGCATTCAAAGAATCGCTTTTAGATTGTAGCAGTCCAGTTGTAACCACTAAAGACTCTTCTAAATTATCAAGACATTATAGCGACTGTCATTTATTTGAACCCATAAGATGTCTTTCCACGTTTCCTCTGGGAGGACTCACCCAGTCAATCACGTGATTAATAGCCCTTACCATTTGGACCACCCCGAAATTCCTCTCTCAACTTTTCCCCTTCTTTCCAAATAATGCATGCATAGGAAAATTGCTCTGGCGTAGCACTTAGGCTAAGCACTGAATTACTAACCACAAGGTCAGTGGTTTGACCCCACCCGTTGGCTACACAGGTAAAAGATCAGCATGTCTGCCCCTGGTGAGATTTGCAGTTTCAGAAAACCTCAGGAGCAGATTTACATGGCCTTCTGAAGCACTCGGTGTTTGAATCAACTCAGTGGAAGGAGGTTTGATGTCTCAGGGAAAGTTGCTGGTTTAAGACTACTTCCACTACTAAGACTTTCAAATATACCAGTGAGTCCCATAGGGGTAGGACCATCAGGCCTTGTTCCCACCACCACCTTGGTTTTCTGTTCTTTTCGGGATTCCAGTGTCAACAGCATAAAGTGAGTTCAGGCTGAAAAACAGCTCTTGTGTAGAGGCAATTTTCAACTCCTCCCTTCCTCCATCTATCTAAGCAAAGGCATGAAAATTGACAAAACAAATCAAGTGAATCGAAAATGTTTCATGAAAACTTTTGCTGATCAAAAATGATAAGCCAATTAACTCTTTTGAGTGCATTGTTAGTTTGGAATCATTACGCAACATAAACATTTGAATGACCACTTTGCAAACATTTTTATATTAATGATTAATTTCCCATCTTTTTTCTAGGGTGTCCTAGATAAAAGTTTGCTTAACCATATTCAGCATGATAAATTTGCCGTGTTTTATAGTGAGGAGAAAAACTTTGGAGTTTGAGTCAGAACTTGGCTAATTATTAGTCACCTACTTGGTTCAGCTTACTATGCTCAGAGCTTCAACGATAAAGCCATTCTTGAAGGAGTGGTACAGGGTTGCATAAGATAATGCCATTAAAATGCATTTTATAAGTACTTACTAAGATTGTTGCACTTATTTGTGATTTGGTAAATGTTATTTTGGAATGGAAGAGTTTGATTTTTCTGTGAAAATACCTACAGATATATCCAAGTTAATTCACATCTTCTGGGCATCACCACTTTAACCTTCATGGTTCCCTGTGCCCCGGATAGAATGACTAAGGTGGACAAGGTAATGGACTCTCTTGACCTCTAGAGGGATATTGGCCAAAGGATCAGGTCAGGGTTCAGTGAGCAGAAGAAGGCTGAGGTAAAGACCACCAAAGTAAACCAGAATCATCCAAAATCCAGGGACATGCAGATGGATTCTGGGCTCCCACGTATTTCTAGCCCAAATCCAAGATGGAGCAACTAGTGGGACTGAACAACCCTCTCTCCTGAGAACATGGCCCAAGTACTTGAGATGAAGTCTCATCATCTTTGTTTCTCAGGAGAAGTCTGACTTCCAAGACAGATCTGGGTGTCTGTTTGTTTCTGGCAGGTCTTTGTACTTTTGATAGTCTTTGCCAGAACCATTGTGCAAATATATCTGTTAATCTTTGGTCTTCCATACTTACTCTCTCGTGGATATGAGGCAAATGAAATACCATGATTTGTGTCAGTGGTACCTTAGTCTTCGAAGGGACATCTTTGCTTTTAAAGAGGTCTTCTCCAGGGGATTTGCCCAATGTAAAATGTACTTATAGTGTGTCTTAGGTCGGGTTGACTAGAGAAACAATCCAGTGACACTTGCATATGAGTAAGAGGGAGTTTTATATCCTTAAAAGATAAAAGTAGTCATATATCTGCTATATCCCAGCCCAGTACAGATCAAATGCATAAGTCTGATACTAGTCCATAAATTCCTTTTTGAACTCAAAGCCACAAGCAGTGGTGCAAAATGCAGGGCGGTCCTAGGTCTGTGGGTGGAAAGTCTTGCAGATCAAATGGTGATGGAAGCATCACAGGGCTCTGGACCATCTCTGGCAGGCAGGCCTCTAGAAGGGGCTCATCAGCAGGAGGGTGAAGGCACATTGAGAGGGGAGGTTCCCAGGACCCCTTTGGCAGTGATGCCCCCAAGGGGGCACCATCAGGCTGCCACCTGATTGACAGATTAGACTCACCCCTACATTTGTATCTCTTCAAGTTGACGTGAAATTATGTAACTATCACAGCGTGAGACTTTCATGAAGAGAAGCTGAAGATCGTTGAGGCTAATAGTAAAAGCCCACGCAGTGGTCTAAAATGTCATTTCCACTAGCTCAGGCAATCTATTGCAGAATGCTCCAATTTAACCGGAGTTGCTTATGAAAGGACCATGGACAAGTCCTTGTTGGTTTTACCGTCCAGGCCCTCCCCTCCCCCGCCCACCACCACCAATTGAGAGAACGATTGGCCCCCAGCAGCTCTTGACTCTTTAAGTAAACCCTCTGGCTTCTGGGCCCGCCCAGGGAAGGGTGGGACGCGCCTGTTTGCGGCATGTTGCTACCACCTGGTGGAGACTCCTAGGACAGCATGTGAGCCACGTAAATGATGTCAGGAATAAAAAGCAGACCCTGCTGCTCCTGGGAGAAGGATCGCTGCCTTGGAAGCCTTATGAAGCACTTCTACAAGTTGGCATCGACTCGACAGCAATGAGTTTTTGCTTTGAGTGTTTAGGAGGGAAAAGGAAAATGAATCCACGTGGATGAGTAAAGTTGGTTTGAAAACAACTTTGACCTTCTCTTTGCACACTACCCCCATACCCCTTCTAAAAAATCCGAAACCCTGATTTATCTTTCGGGTAAGTTTGGGTATTGTCACTCACTCACTCACTCACTCACTCACTCACTCACTCACTCATTCACTCACTCACCACCATCTGCCATGGAGTCAGGGTTGACTCACAGCTGCCCCCTGTGGGCTTGAGACAGGAACTGTTCGCACGTGTGCAAGAGCTCCTCTCTCCCCTGAGCTGCTGGAGGTTTCAAACTGTGGATCATGCGGTTGGAAGCCCAGTGAGCAACCGCTACACAACTACACAAATGGCGGCGGCATTATATACCAGCCACCCCCAACCCCTCACATTTGGGACCCACTTTTATTGTTTTCTTTGCTCTGTTCACATCCTGGGGGAGTTTTTCATCAAGGAAAAACACTTTAAATCCGGAGAAAGCGATGGCCTTGGCCCCTCGATCAGTGAAACCGTCCCCGTGAAAGGGCGTCCTCGATGGACGCACTAGTGGGAGAGAATGATGGTCTTTCAACGCAGGGTTAACAATCAACTATATAACCTTTCTCTCAAGGAACGAAATGACGGGAAGACCTGGAGCGAGAGAGATCCAAAACTGGTCCGTTTTGAGTTCTCGCAGTGTAAATTTCTTCCTTACAGGGGTTTTTATGACCGGGAGTCTACAACGCGTCTGTCATTCTGTGATGCTGGAAGGTGTTATTACATCAGTCTCTCAAATCCCAGGAGTCGGTCAAAGCTACTCGGTTCCCGCTGAGCTTCGAGAAGAAGAACAGACAATTCAGGACTGTGCAACACTTCAGATAACGGAAGACATAACGGATGGAAGCAGAGCATTGTCGGACATAGGGCCCTCCCTCGGGTCTCAGGGCACTCGGTGGGAGTCCGGGGAAGCCTGTGGAAGCAGCGCCTTCGGTCGGGATAGCCTCTTGGGGCAGCCGACACAACCAGCTTGCTGAAGGTGAGCAGGCGCTGAGCCCTTGCTGATGAGGCTCAAGCATTGCTGCCTGCAGTTTGGATTCCACCTCAGCGTGAGGAAGACAGACCACAATCCTCACAACTGCACCAACAATTAACATCGTGAGAAGTGCAGAAGGTATCGAGAACTGTGTCCGGCTTGGATCCACAATCGATGCTCACGGAAGCCGCAGTCGAGAGACTAAAAGACATATCGCATTTGGCAAATCTGCTGCACACAATCTCTTTAAAGCACCGAACAGCAAGGACGCGCCTCTGAGGATCGAGGTGCAGAGTGCCCCCATTTAACTTTCGAGTTGCTCCTGAAAGGACTATGCACAAGTCCAGGCTGTGGCGTTTCAGCGTCCGTCCTCATCTGCACGAGCAAGTGGAACATGAAACACGAGCAAAGGAGGATGGATGCGCTTAAATGATGCCGGAGAAGAATACCGAGAGCCCCCCACACTCTCAAAGAGCGAACGAGTCTGTCTTGGAAGAAGTAATGTGGGAGTGCTCCCTTGAGGGGCAAGACTTTGTTTTACATACTTTGCACACGTGTCAGAAGAGACCCCTCTCTGGAAAAAGACTTCAAGTTCGGCGAAGGGGCGGTGAAGGAGCGGAATCCCCCAAGGAGAGGAATTGACTCTTGGCTGCACCCGTGAGCGCAAGCACAGGAACGATTGCGAAGATGGTGCGGGACCGGGCAGGGAGAGGTTCTGGGCTGGAACGGACTCAATGTAACCCAACAACACCAACAGCAACAACAACAACAGGTGGTTCCACAAACAGCAACAACATGAGAAGGATCACGTGCACTAGACCCTCAGACCGAAGCGAGTCAATGAACGCATGCTCCTTTTCTCCGCTGTTGGCTGGTCGTTACGGCTCATTGGTTAGCTATTCATCAGAAAGGTTGGTGCGTCAATCTCACTCAACTCTGCCTTGGGAGATAGGCTTGCTGACCTTCTTCCAAAAGGTCCCAGTGAGGGAACATCTTAGGGTGCAGAAGGGTGCTCTGTGACATACATGTTGCAGGTTTGTTCATCTTAAAACTTCCCCAAAGAAATTCAATGGACTTGTAGATGTTGTTGTTGT
Organism: Nesogale talazaci; assembly: GCA_004026705.1. Taxonomy (NCBI): domain Eukaryota; kingdom Metazoa; phylum Chordata; class Mammalia; order Afrosoricida; family Tenrecidae; genus Nesogale; species Nesogale talazaci. The sequence goes on along the minus strand of PVJH01012014.1, from coordinate 6,793 downwards.
TGTTGTTGTTCGGTCTGCTCTCGCGACACCTTTACAATTGCTGTCATGCTTGAACCCACTCTTGCAGCCCCGATGGCAGTCACTCTCCTCTTTGAGGTGTCCTCTTTGGGGCTCACACTCTGCTGAGCACCAGTTCCTTCTCCGGGGATTGATTGTCTGGCTGGACAGCACGTCCAGGGGACATGAGATGAAGTCTCTCATCCTCACTTCTAAGCAGCATTCTGGCTGTACTTCTTTTTTTAAAAAATCATTTTATTGGGGGCTCATACAACTCTTTTCACTAAATAGAGATAGATAGATAGATAGATAGATAGATAGATAGATAGATATCCATTGTATGCAAAGCACACTTGTAAATTTGTTGCCATCATTGTTCTCAAAACATTTGCTTTCTACTTAAGCCTTTGGTATTAGCTCCTCAGTTCCCCGCTCCCTCCCTGCTCCCCACTCCCTTGTGAACCTTTGATAATTTACAGATTATTATTATTTTGTCATATTGTACATATCCAATGTCTCCCTTCACCCACATCCCTGCTGTCTGTACCCCAGGGAGGAGGTTATGTGTAGACCCTTGTAATTGGTTCTCCCTTTCTACTCCACCTTCCTTCCACCCTCCTGGTATTGTCACTCTCAGCACTGGTCCTGAAGGGATCGTCCTGTCCTAGATTCCCCACATTTATGGCTCCTATCTCTATGAGTGCACATCCTCTGGATTGCTGGCTGTATCTTTCAAGACAGATTTGTGTGTTCTCTTGGAGGTCCGTGGTCCTTCATTTTGTTGAACTGCATCCGTTCTTCTATACGCTCCTTTATCCAGTACTTTCTTTATTCCACTTTTATATGCATATGAGGTGAGTGAAGATACCGTCTCCTTGGGTATTTCTGTTATAGGACTAAGACACACATCAAACTTGTCTCTGGTTCCTGGGCTTGAGGGGGTTATGCTCCCCACAGATGGGCAGATCCTCAGGGAAAAACCAGCCCAGTGCTCCCTGTAGCTCTTCAAGTGTCCCTTCTTGAACTTTCTGGCTCTGCATTATTTTCTTGCTTTCTTGCTGCTTATGCCACTTATCAAACACCTGTTTTAATTTCATTCAGAATTTTACAATATTTCTGTCAAAGGGGCTGCTATCAATATTCTGAACTACCATGTTTCCAGGAAAGAAAGAAAAACCTCTCTTGTTTCCAAAGAAGTATTTAATCATATCGAATCTGAAAAAAGAAAAAAACAAACATCTCCTTGTTGGGTTATTGAGTTTCACTACAAATTATCTGAGTAAAGCAAGGACTGAGTAAAGAAGACAGCAGGATTACAGATCTTCTTGATAGTTTCACTTTATGTGACTTTTTGTTATCACTTCCTGCCCCATCTTTGTCCCATTTTATTTATCTACATTATCATGTTATCTACAATTTCCTCTTAGAAATGAATTCTGAGTTGTTGAGCAGTAGACTATCGGTTTCCAGCCCTGAAGAACTATTCTTAAGGGAAGGGCCCTAAATTTTCTGACATCAACCTCAAGACAAAACCCAAGTACACCTTGTCGGAACGTGGGAAGGCAAGGACTGAACACCCCCACAAGACTCAAAGCCAGCCAGAACAGACGTCGACACATGGATAGCCGGTGAGACCAGCTGCTCCACCAGGTTCAAAGAACGCCACAAGGAGTTGGTACTCTAAAGAGGTCCTGTGCAGTAGATTTACCCAATGCCAGTAGGGTTGAGACGAAGCCTTGTGGACAAAACAACTGCATCTTTACCCTTTTTTCACCATGTTAGCACCCCCCAGCTTCTTTGTCCACAGTGCCTCTTAACTATATTGGCTGGCACATCTCTCCCTGCCTCTGTCAGACAACGTGGATGGCAATATCATCCTCACATGATTTGGGGGAAAAGAAATATGATGAGCCTTCATCTATACTACATGTAATAAAAGTAAACAGTGTTCATGCTGTCTTTGGTTAGCATTTTGAGTGTCTATGTTTTCCTTTGGGGCCATGGAAACCTGGGGGAATTTAGCTTGAGAAATGGCCAGAAGAGATCACCAGTAAAACACAGGAATGTTGCCTACTGAAAGGTGCTGGCAGAGAGTTCAATGAGAAAGGAGGAAAGAGTCAAGATCTGAGGGGATTAAATTTTGGAATTTCCCTGGGACTCCAGACATATGTGAGAAATAGAAACTAGTTAAAATATGACAAAGACTTCTGTATAATTGAATAAAAGGGAAAATTTGGGTTATTGTTATTGTGATTGATTGACCCTGAAGTTCAGGAAATTTGATGAGACAAGTCAGAACACCTCAATGGCAATGAGCTGAGGATTACATAAACTTTCTCATTTCTGAAAATAAAAGCTCTTTTGCTAGCCTCACTGTTTTAAAGTTATTATTTTTTTACAACAACACATTGTGTCTTCTCCATGCTTTTGTATATTACTCTACAGCCTGATTTATGAGCATTTAACCTATCTCCTGTTTTCCATTTATTTGATTTCCTGGGTTTTATTTCAAGAACCACCATTTTAATGAACATCTGTAATTAAAATAAGAGCCTTAAGCTTTTCTTGGCATGCCTCTGACTTATTTGCAAGGCTATCACCTTCTTTCCATACTTGACACTTTCCTTTATGAACTTTCTTTCTCAACATTTTGGCCTCAGTAACGACTGGAGCTACACTTGATGGACAGCGACCCACCCTGGTCTGATTGATCTTTGGGCTTTTGCACCACTTCACTTCCACTGGGACCCCCCTTTATCCTTCGTCACTCAAACAACTCAGGGAGCAGTGCAGAAATGTGAAGACAGCATCTCTTCCTGGAGGCTAAAACTAGCATCTGTTAATTTGTTTTTAAGAAGTAGGCCAATTTCAAATTAAGAACATACTTTCTGTGATCATCTAAACCAAACTCACTGCGATTGAGTCAATGCTGATTCATAGGGACACTATAAGACAGGATAGAAGAGGCCTCCCCGCCCCGCCCCCCCCCCCGACCCCGCAAGTGTCTGAGACAAGAGTAGGAAAGACCAGGCTTCTCCTGGAGAGGTTGGTGGTTTCAAACAACAGACCTGAAAGATTACAACCCAGAGCATAACCACTGTGCTACTACGGGTCCTTTGATAGGTTCGGTTTGCTTACAAATATCTTATGTAATATGTGCTTCAGAGAGCAGTGTCAAAAGGTAACAAATCTTTATCTGAGAATATATTCTGAAATCCACCTCTGTGGATTCAGACTAAAGTGACCCCATGGGATGGATAGACTGCCCTACAGGATTTTCCAAACTGTCACTCTTTCAAGGCTGACATGTCTTTCTCCTTGCAGAGGCTGGGCGGTTCAAAACATTCTGGCTAGCAACCGAGCACTTTAGCCACTGCACCACCAGGGCTCATGCCATTAACCATCGAAAAACAAAGAAACTAATCAATAATCCCACTGTCGTGAAGTCAATTCCCATCCATAGGCCTTCCCTGTCTGTAAATATTGATGAGAGGATATAGTCTGCTCTTTCTCCCAACGACTCTGTGGTTAGTAGGTGAGCTACAGTTTATGAATAAGCTTCTGTTAGAGCTTATGAGGGCGGAGAGTGCTGAATCAATTCCGTAAGCGTTTCTTATCAGCTGTAGTGTCCCTGCCCCAAACATGGCCCCTTCCCTGCTACCAGAGTCCAGCCTGTGACTGTGATTAATTGACCTTCCTTCAGTCACAGCTTTGGGACAGCTCCCTGCGTGTTCCATTTCCTATTTCAGAAACCTCGGGAGTATGACTCCTTCGACATGATTATGGTCTCATACTAAGGGTCTTCCTCAGCTGGATGATTTGATTTTACCTCTGCCATGGCTTAATTAATGCCTTTCTATTAATTACATCAGAAATTCCCCCCCTACAACATAGCCCAACACCTAGTCCACAGCAACACAAAACCTCAAAGATATACTACCTTACCACCACTAGTATAGCTAAGATGTATTATTATTTTTTTAAGGCACACAATAAATATTGGTGGGGTTGTTGGAGTTGTGGGTGGAGCGACTGGAACCCTTTTCCGTGGTAGGCATGTGAAATGGCAGAGCCTGTGTGGAAACTGTTTGGGCCAGGGTCACACCAGGCAGCCCCTTGCACCCCTATGCACCAGCCTCACAAGAAGGAGAACAATCTGCTGAACTTTGTAGCGCCTGCCCCTGGCATTTCACAGAGCTTATCTCCCCGGGAAGGACACAGCCCCTTCACAGAGCTTATCTTCCCAGAGAGGGTACAGTCTCTACCTGGGCAAGGCATGGAACTCCCCCTCTCACATTCTGGGAAGTTAGCTTGAAAAAAAAGATGATTTCCCAACAGGAGAGGTCATCTTCCAACCAGAAACTTGCAAATGCATCATGAGAAACCTCCCTTTTCTTTCAGCCCGCGTGCCTGTAGCTCAAACCCTACGTATATCCCACTGCCCCAATACTAGGTGCGGCTTCCCTGGCCTAATTCTCAGGCCTCAGGACCTGCCCAGGAGCTCACGATGCTCCTCTCCCTTTCTCTGCTGTCCCTTCCCTTCCCTTCCCTTCCCTTCCCTTCCCGAAAGTCCTTCTCTACCTCCAATAAAGCATATCTTTGCTTTTCATCCCTAACCGAGCTCTGTCTCCTCTCTGCGGCTTTGTCTCAACCTCTCAGAAACCAGATGGACTGATGTTGAAGGGGGAAGTAGCACATGACTCATTCTGATGATGAACAAATGAAGGCGTGCACATCAACGCTCAGCATTAGTCACAACAGCCCCAAAGGGCAATCCATCTAGATGCCAGCTGAATGCATGATCTAAATGTGGTGTTGATAGGATGGAACATAACTCGTATTACGTGAAGAGAAATGAAATCCTGATGCATGCAACAGCATGGGTCCATCTGAATATAGATATTCTGAGTGAAGTAAGCCAACCACGGAGGACAAGTATTATGCTGTCTCACTTATGGGCATACCTAGAACGCAGATCCTAAAATTTTATCAATGTCTTTGATAGGTGGGAGGACGGAGGAGAAGGTGATCCACTGCTGGGGAAGTAGTGAGTTCTTGTGAATAGTGATGGGAAATCTGGCATCAGTTATGATGATGGTTGCACAACATGCTGAATGCAATTGATGTCACTTAAGTAAGCGTGTGACAAACACTGAGTTGGCAAGGGGGAAAATCCTGTTGCTTGATTTCCATCGAAAAGTCCAAAACCAAGCTCACTGCCATGAGAGTTGATTCTGACTCACACCAACCCCATGGAATACAGCCGAATTGCCCACCACCCACCTCGGGGTTCTGAGACTTTACTGTCTGATGGTTGCAGACAATCTCGTCTTTCTCCTGTGGAGAGGCTGCTGGGTTTGAACTAGAGCTAGCAGCTCCATGTGTGGCTTCAAGGCCCCTGAGTTTCATATCATTGTGAATTTTCCAATTTTTGTATTTATCTCTGGAATTATTGTATGGAAAGATGTGGACTGAAAAATGTCAGAATGTCAAAATGATGATTAGGAAGTTTTAAAATTCCCCCCAAAGTACAGGAAGATAGTTTCGTATCTATTAGAGGACTCACGTGGTGAGGCCAATCAAAAGAGAACCTAGATTATACTCTATCCTTGAACGGTTTCCAATTAGTGTCTGACTGTCAGCAACTGTTCACTTTGCCTTCAGGGATTGTAACTCAGAAATTAGAAATTGGAAGTGCTCTGAAATGAAAGCATTGCTAAGCATGACAGCAAGATGACATATTTATGACATTATCAAGTATGGTTTCGTATTCATCTTTCACAGATGATTTTATGACATCCCATGAGGAGCCCTGAGGTGCAGCGGTTGGGCACTGAGCTCACAGCAAGGTCGGTGAACTGAATCTACCCGGCTCCTCTGGGGAGAAAGATCTGAGGATCTCCTGAAAAGATTCACTGCCAACAGACATGTGGGTGAAGGGAGACAGCTGTCAGTGTGAGACATGAAAAATTAATAATGACTTATAAATTTTCAAGGGTTCATGAGGAGGGGAGGGGGGAAGAGGGAGGGGGGAATGAGAAGCTGATACCAAGGGCTCAGGTAGAAAGAAAATGATTTGGAAATGATGATAGCAACACATGTACAAATGCCACCAAGACAGTGTGATTCATAGTGACCCTGTAAGACAGGGTGGAACTGATGCTGTGAGTTTCTGAGATTATTGCTCTTTACTGGAGTAGATAGCCTTGTTTCTCCTCCCTCGGAGTGGCTGGTGGTTTTGAACTGCTGACCTTGCAGTTAGCACTTGTCACAATGAACCCTAGAAAGATTACAGCTTAAAAACCCCATGAAGCCATTCTACTCTGCCACATGGCTTCAGTATGAACCAAGGTCAACCTGAGGGCACCCAATGAAAAGGTTAATCATATCCATGTAGCATGTGTTCTCTGAGGGGAATTCTGGCAAGAGTTATGAGTACAATTTAGATTGTTTTTTGACTCATTTACCTTTGTTCTTGTTCTCTTGCATTTGATGAAACTCAATTGAATGCCACAAATTAAGGAAAATCACTTGCTACCAGGAGTTCTTGTCACGCTCTGGGCACCATGACAGGCAAGGGGGTTCTAGAACTCACAGGGAATGTTACTGTGTTGCTAAGCTGTGTAGTGCGTCTTAACAACCAGGGAGCCTTCTGGGCTCCTTGGAGTGAGAGTGGGAGGAACTGGGGAGTGAAAACTATATTCTTTTGGAAGCATTAGACATAAGACTGTGTCTTCCAATTAAAAATTTCCACATCAAGTGCAAAGATTTAAGGAAATCAAAGAAAACTCGGTCT